>JAQIWT010001536.1:0-10424 GCA_034696485.1 Isohypsibius dastychi | reverse complement strand
TATGAATCAGAACTTCAAATGCATTTGGGTAAAAAGTGATGATATTTCCGTCAGTTCACTATTCTGCACTGAACATGGAAGTGGGTTTTGGTTAACAAGTTGAGCCAGAGTGACCAGTTCTCAAGCATGACTGTTTTTCACGGCAGGAGACTGGGGTCATCAGCTAGGAGGTCTGAGTTATAAGCAAAATGTGTTCTTTCAAAATGAGTTGAGGATGTAGATGATATTCTCCAGCTTCATATTCGCATTCGAATAATGCAGAGGAATAAATTTTTCTTTCGAAATTTTATGAAATCGGGAGATATTATAAAGGTCCCTGTTCTCTTCGTCGACTTCCAGATCACCGGTTCAGCAAAACGGAACTGCTGCTTTCACAGCCGAAGTGGTGAATCCAATGATCACACATACTCAAGTGGAGTTTTCTCGCATATCCGTTTCCAACATCGCATTAGAAGTTGAAGACTTCTGCGACGGAATCTCGCGATGGCACCCGATCGAAATGTTATTCTTCGTAAGCACAGTGAATCCAGCAGGCCAATATTCATCGAGGAGCCGATTTATCATCACTGCCGCCGCTGTTGATTGTCCGTGAACAATAGTATAGCCAACATGTCGGGTAAATCGGACCGCAACACGCAGATTATTTTGGAAAATGAATTTTTCTTCGGGCCCAGAAGATCGGCAAGTCTCACAAATTCAGTGAAACTGAATGCGGTATGGCTCTTGGAAATGAAGGTTGTACTTCCAGTGTCGTTGAATTCAATCTCGGAATCATTTGACGGAAATATTGATGTGCGGTTGTATTGTGCATTACCTTGTGAGGTCTGAACGGGATAGTTTGGAACACAAGTTTTCATTTTACTGACTAAGCACGCTACAGCACTGCACGGGGCTTTATACCCGGCATTCAAATCAATAAAACTCCTTTCTGGTTATTCCAGGAAAGAGCACGCACACATTACATAGGAGGCATTGAGGAAGCCTCAAAAAGCTTCCCTCCTGGTGTTGTCCGCCCTTGGACAACCCCCAGGAAGCCGATCAGAATACAAAAACATTAATGCAGGAACTTTCAACACCTCCTGACTAAATCGATGGGAATGAAATATGATTTTCCCGCAAGGAAATCAAAAATCTGATGGGTAGTGGATTTTCGTTGGTTTTGAGTATTCGATTCAAGGGGATGTAATAACTTTCGAAGACGCCCAGTTGGACTTGAAGTCTTCAAGAACTCCTGCTTTCCTAAGTCGAATTACTTCTTTGTCAACTTTCTCCTGTTCACAGAGTGCGATCCGTCGTGGTTTCATCTGTATAGGTGGAGCATCACCAGTGTCCAGATGAATTGGGGTAATCTTTGCTAACCGATGACGAAATTTGTCGGTGCTAAAGAGGTCTTTGTATTAACGGAGTAAGTCATAAAGCTGTGCGCGTTCTTGCTTGTCTGATTCTTTCCCGAACAGGAACGAAGTGGGATCAAATTTTTTCTTTTCGTTAAGAGTTGGTGGTTTAGGTGGCTGCTCAAAGTATTTGATGAAAAAGGGTTTCAGAACTTCATGTTTTTTCGAGAATGGCGACCCATATGCTCATTAAAATCATAAACGTTAGACGCAATGAAGTAACAGAAATCAAACGGACAAATGTTGTCATGTTCGATGCGGAAATGGATTTGACGACATTTTGGTAAGTGAGTAATCCAGTTATTCTAGAAGTAGAAGTAGATGCCACAAGGACACAGATATTCAGGTATTGGTGGATTAACTGTTACATGTATGCAAACGTGTCGATGCGCAGTGCTTTCGTACCCCTCGGTGAAAACTTCTCCGCAGTCACATACTGTTTTAAATGACTCTGCCACGAATTTTTCATCCTTTAAACCCTCAGATACGGGGGAGGGCTCAGAGGAAGCGAGTTTAATAGAAGAACCTTTCTGAAGGAGAAAAGAATTCTGATCGTTCTGAAAAGCAAGAATAATTTGAGGACCTCGTGACCGACCATCAAGTGTGATAAGTTGTTCTGTAATCATTCGACGGATGATAAGAGCGTCCCAATCAAGTGTCGCAAAAACAGGTGTAACTGCGATGAATCGCCGGCTCTTTTATATTCATAGTTTTCAATCTGGTTTAACAGAAGCTTTAGCCATGGCGGCTGGTCGTCGTAAAAGTTGATCCGAAAAGATAGATGTTGTTTGATTGATGACTATGTTCAGGTGGCTCTGAAGCATGTCCGGAAGCACGGAATAAGAGCTGATGCGAAGGTTGAAGTCGTGTTGGCCACAATTGCTAATACAATCGTAAGAAGTGGGTAGCTTTATAATCTACTCATATGTGTGAGGGTCATATTCCTGGTCAACGTCCATGTCAGACATTTTTGCTCGTTTCTGTCTTAGCGCGTCAGAAAAATGGCAGAAGTCCGACCACCCTGGAATGAAGTGATGGTCAGTTACAAGTGCGTCCCAGACTTGAGTTCTTACGGTAAGTTGAACATCGAAAAGAGACAGTGGAAACAAATGACCTGAATTGCTTTTTTCAGAATTAATTCCTCGGGTTTGTTTATGTGATCTGTGGCCCCTACAGCAACTGTTACTTTTGAGTTGACTAATGTGCAAGGTGAGAACCGCAGTCAATCAGAGCACGCACGGGAAAATCACTCATGAGCAAGTCAGCTTCAGGCTCCGTTTTGCCGGGTAACTTGCTGAGGTCTTTCAAAGGACCTCCCGGAATTGCGGTGATAATGTTTTGAGAGACGTCACGGCGGGCAGCTGAGCCCGGACGGTTTCTTATTACAGTCCCTGATTGCGTGGTTTTCACCACATCCAGAGCATAACACTGGCCCTCGAGGAGTGCGATTTTCTGGACCTCGAGAATTTGATCGAGAACGGTCAAATCTTTGAGATGTAGGGAAGCTGCTTGCGTTTCTGTTGTTCTGATAGTTCGAAAGGTTGCCATTACTGGCAGATGGTCGCGGAGATGAATAAGAACGTTGTGAATTGAACGCGGTATTTGGATGATTAAAACTAATTTGTGGATGAACGATGTTTTTCTGACACTGAGGTCGATCGTCACAATACAAATGACGATTTGAGTTGCTTGAACTTAAGTTGGGATTCGGACCGTGTGAGGTCTGGTTGTCACAAAAACGATAGCTGGGTGGAGGCCTGAAGTTCGGGATGAAGTTTCTACCGACATAGCCTCTCGTTTGGCCATCTGATTGAGATGTGTGGGACCCCCGAGGTCGGAAGTTGGAGTTACGGTTTCTTGAGTTGTGGTCAAAATTTTGAGAATTGGCAGTGTCATTCTGTCGCCACGGACAGTTAAAGTTTCTTTCAGTTTGTGCCTGGAGAGCTCTGCTCTAAGAATCTGAACGCGGATCTCTTTCATTGGAATATCGACTACTGGAGTGGACTGGAAGACTATTTAGAGATTTGATCGAAGAAAACAGAGATTCACGACTCGTAGCGAATCTTACGCGCAGATTCGAGCGTGGGTCATGATACTAATTTGAGTTACCCATTGCCATCAAATTTGCAGGTACTCGAAATTTCCTGTTTTTTGGGCGAGTGTCTGGATTAATAATCTGAATGACTCTTTCTGCCATATTTTGGAAGTCTTCGAGAGTTGACGGATTTTGAAGCAGGACAATTTCTTTCAGTTCACCAAAAAGCCTTCTTGTCAAGCGCTGAACTTTTCCAACAACTGTGACTTTCTTCCCTAGTTCTTCCAGAGAGATGGTAATTTTTAGGACTGAAGAAGTATAGGAATACAAGTTGTCGTTTTCCTGCATAGTCTTTCTTGAAAGCTGGTGAAGAAGTCGAGCTTCATATCCTTGACCTTGCCAGGATTTCACGAATTCTGACTTCATGATATCTCAGGTTACGTCTGGAGTTGGTACTCTGGTAAGGAACCAATCTCGAGCCCTTGAGATTAAGCAGAAAACGTTTGAGACATGTCTGACTATTCCAGTTTTGAGCATCAGCTATTAGTTGATGAGTCTTTGACCAAGTTAAGACACAAGCGTTGTCTTCTCCACTGAAATCGGGAGGATTGATTTGATTTGGCTAAGTTTGCGCCAAGCTCATTGCATTCGCCAAAGAAAGGGCAAGCGAAGTTCCGTCAATGAAAACTGCTGGGCGAGCGCCATCAGAATCAGGATTTGAAACCGTATCTTCCATATCCAAAGCCGAGTTGTTGTCATTCTTGTCCGTTTCTCGTTCCTGTCTCAGACGATTCAAGTTCTCATTAAAGGTTTTGACAGCAGATGATGTGGGGGTGCCATCTAGTCTTATTGACTGTTAGGCGTGTATAATTGAGTTTAAGAGGGTTAACAAATCAGCTTGTTTGTTTTGTTGCCAGATGAATATATTTTCGTTGACCAAAATCGTTTTGTTAACTTGTTGTATGTTTCGAGAACGATAAAACTAGTTCGCAACCACATCGAGGTTTGGTTGCGAACTAGTTTTATCGTTCTCGAAACATACAAAAAGTTAACAAAACTATTGAGGTTTGAAAGACAAAATTTGCGGTTCTACGGTTCAAACCACTGATTTTTGTGGGAATATCGAAACGCTAGCTGAATAATGGAGCTGAAAATAAAATTGATCGGGTGAAAGATATGGGAGATTTTCTCAATAAGAATGCTGGGTGGCTTTGAGGTATAGTGCGGATTATTTGGGCTCGGGGATTCTTTATGAGAATGTGGAATCAGACGTTAAACGCTATGTGAGTGTCAAGTTGAAGCTGATAGTACCTCTATGTTTCCACTAGGGTGTATGTTTTAGCTGAGAGTACTTGCTTTTCACACTTGGGTGTAACTAAAAAAAAACTAACAGTACCTGCCCTCTTTCGTAGGTGATAGTACCTATAAGTCATAACCGAACTGAGTAAAAATGGTACTGCTGGTTGACACAGAATATTTGGTTTTGGAGGCTCTGAAAATGGGTCCCGCATAAACAGTTGAGAAGAATGTCGTTTTCTGCATAAACCCGTGCTGGTGAAAAAGTATTTTTTGAAATGAAATGAGCTTTTTGCCTTGATAGAAAACAAATCGGGGTTGTACGGGCGTTACAGTGAACTCCAAAAGATAACAGCAACACAAAATTTTCATTGATATGGGTGAATGGGTCCGAGTACGTAGACTGAGTCAGGTTGGACTGTTTGGGCAGTTAGGGTGATACAGTAATCAAACAATCAATGGTTTGCTTACGTGAGTCATTAAGGGTTCGCGATGTAGAAGGGCGAGAACCCGCGAACTCGATCCGTATAGATCGATGTGTCACAAGATGTTATTCTGTATATCATGGAGATAGTGATGTCAATGAGATTCGGCTTTTAACGTAGTATGCCGAGAATCTTCGCTCTTGTTTCATGCTGATCAATGAATCACAAGAATTTTTATGAGCTGGGAATTGGTGACGCAAGTGAATTTCGAGTTATAACGGGAAACGGCGAGAACCTGCACACTTCGTTAGGATGGATCGATATCTTACAAGATTTTGTTCTGGGTACAGGGATTTGTGACGTCAATTGAAATTTAAATTGTGGTGAACAGGGGAGAGAGCCTGCGACTTGATGAAATCAGATCGATAAAATGCAAAGAAATTTTCCGAATTTTCGTTGAGAAATACCAGCTGCAGACTGTGTATCTCATTTTCTTTGAACAAAAATAAATTAGGTCAACTTAAATGTGTACAAAAACAAGCAGGAATAAAAAAAGCGAAAGCTGTAAAATCTCGAGCTAACCTTGTTTGGTTGGGGGGATCCAATTGGTGGTCAGTTCTGGTTTTGTCCTTGTTGTTGTCCTTGTTGTGTTTGGTGAATTTGATGTCCTTGGTTCGTTTAGGATTCCGGAATCTGGATTTTGGGAGTCAGAGGCAAGTTCCGTTGTTGTGAACCACTGTTCGACGGTACCAAATGTGAGGTCTGAACAGGAGAGATTGGAACACAAGACTTCACTTTACAGACTGAACACGCTACAGCACTGCACGGGGTTTTATACTAGGCATTCAAATCAATAAACCTACTCTCTGGTTATTCCAGAAAAGAGCACGCACACATTACATAAGAGGCATTGAGTAAGCCTTACAACCTTGCGAGCTCAAAATCCTAAAATTTACGCACTGATTGATAACTGAACATCTAAATCAGCAAAAATAGAGTCAACGACATTTAAAATTGATGAACAAAGTCAGCCCTTCATTTTAAACTTTAAATTGACAGCTTTTCTTCCGAATTATGAGGATTTGCGGTTTTGAAAAAGAGGTTAATGACCAAGTAGCTCGTCAACGGCCTATTTAGATGCCAAACCACGCACCATTTGGTTGTCATCTTCAACATACAACTGAAAACCAAACACAAAAAACAGTCAGGATGCTTGGGCGATCGTTCGTGAAAAACACTTACTTCGACTAACGCAGAGGACTTCTCCAAAAACGCAACAAAGTTTTCCTTGTTACATTTCATGCAGAAAATCGTTGCAGGATCATTTGGATTTGTTTGTTCGAGTTGATGGCAGATGCTACAGCTGTTATTAGAATGAAGTCTCTCCGTCGGCCCCATCATTGAAGCACGAATTTTTCCGTAAAGAGTGGGTTCGAAATAGGTAACCTCATGGTCGTCCATTGCAGCGAGCGTGGTAAATGGATTTTCTGTAAATTGAACATTTATATTTTCTGGATATTGAATAATAGAGTGCAATTCGAAACTCAAGATTGAAGGAAGCTGAACAAATTCAATTTGTCCCAAAAATAGTCTGACGTCAACTTGGTCAGTCGATTCAAATCGAAGTTAATTACCTGGTATAGAATGATGATAACAAGGTGAAACGTGTACCTCTGTCCAATCCAGGAGGTACGTAAGTCTAGTATCAGGATCTATTCCGAAATCCACACCTTCGAATTGTCACATGGAACAGTTTGAAAAACGCGGAGATAGCCCTTTTCGTCCAATACAGTTTTTGAAGGCAGAAAAATTGTGCTAGTCACGGTACCAAATGCAACCCGAAGATACTTTCCAGTCGTATGTCGAAAAAGTTCGTTCAAAAGTTCGCGCCTCTACGCGGCGCGGGGACCCTTCGATCCTGTCGTTTTCACATCATTATGAGTTCCCCGGGGCCCTTCGGTATTGGCACAGTCGGTATGAAAACAATCAACAATCAACCAAAAAAGCAGAAATCCTAGAGATTCATAACAGTACTCGCTCAATCGTATGTACTGAAGGTTTTTCCGTCCCTTTGTGCAAATGCACTGAAGGACGTATATCTCTCAGTACTTACGACTGTGCGGGTATTCCAACAACCGAGAGCGTCGCGTCACTTGAAGCCTTTTTACACATAAGCTACACTTAGCAGGGGGTCATTTTTGGCAGATCTCTATTTCAAAACTTCGGGATAAACGATATTCTTAGTCATGTTATCTTCTGGTTCAGCAAGAAGTATTTTGAAATTTTCCATCTCTCGAACAGAGCACATACAATTACCCATAACTCTGAGCTCTGAGAAACTAAGTCGAACACAGACAGTCTGAACAAAGCCAGAGCCGAGGTAACACCGGCCCGTTGAATCTGAGCCAAGCGCCTGCACCAACGCCCACGACACACCTAGCCATCTCAAGCCGAGCCAATCCCGGGCATGCAAATCGAAGGAAGACCTTGCTATGCTGAGCCACGCAAACGTTGGCGCTGGCTAGTCGCTATCGACTAGCCAGCGCGCGCCTCTACGCGGCGCGACAGACTCTGGAATCCGTCATTTAATTTCTGCACCAGTTTGGGTTCCTGATATTCGACAGAGTCGGCGGGGTCAAGCTGGGATTTGCATGGTTTTGGATGGCAGGGCCAAGCTTGGTTTGTTCCGGCTTGGCATGGCAAGGTTTGCCTTGGTTCGGACAGGTTGAGCTTTGTTCGGCCTGGCGTGGGGGGTGAGGCTTCGATCTGAAATGGCTGGGTGGAGCGTGCCTTGCCTGGCACAGCGTGATCACGTTTGCGTGGCTCAGCATAGCAAGGTCTTCCTTCGATTTGCATGCCCGGGATTGGCTTGGCTTGAGATGGCTAGGTGTGTCGTGGGCGTTGGGGCAGGCGCTTGGCTCAGATTCGACGGGCCGGTGTTACCTCGGCTCTGGCTTTGTTGAGACTGTCTGTGTTCGACTTAGTTTCTCAGAGCTCAGTTTAAATCGGAGCGGCATGGCCAGCATAAGCCAGGCAGTATTTGCCTGTGTTTCAAAGTCCGGGCTCGGCCCTACCTGGGGTTGGATTCTCATGGTTAGGTTTGCTCCCGAACCCGTACCTGCATGTGAGTTGAGGGATGGAATTCGCTATGCGCTGGTTAACGACGTGAACTGTAACCAGGCCCGCTTCTTCCTGTGTACTCAGGGTTGATATTCCCTCAGTACATTTGCATTCAGGGATATTAATCCCTTTGTACACGTGTACTGAGGAATAAAAATGATTCAGTACATCTGCACTGAGGGATGAAAGTCATTCAGTACATGTGTACCGAGGGATTTATTCCCTCAATGCATGAGTTTTCGGGTGGGGTTCTGTTGGTCCCTGCCAAAATTAAAAGTGGCTTTCGACAGTTTGGGAGCTCAACTTCGCTGGCACCTGACCGTATATTTCTGAACGGTGGTCTGCGTTCGCTAACTCCGACCAATCAGTATTGAAAGTTACAAAATCAGCCAATCACATTCCGAATAAAATTTGAAATGGACCAATCAAAGCGAGGGGTGCGGTCGGCACAGAAACGTAGGCCCGAGTAATAAAAGGGGACCAGCCGCGCCACGTAGAGACGCGCGCTTACTCATCGCATTCTTCTTGAACCCAACATTGTATTTGTGCACAATTAAAGGTTGCCTGAATTTTTGTCCGGGTCGGTGCGGAAGAGCTGGGCTTGACATGAAAGGGGAGGGCTCGGCTTGGCAAGCACAGTCAGGGTCAGCTTAGGTTGGCCAGCGCTACGGTATGGCTAGGGTCTGGGAGGGCTGGGCGGTGCGTCCCTGGCTGGGCCTGGCAAGACCTTGGTTCAGCCAAGCCGGGATTAGCTTACCCGGGCTCGACCTGGCCCGTCGCGGTTAGGCTTGGCGTGCCTTGTGTGCCAAGGCTGGGTTTGGTTTCGGCTGGCTAGTATTACCTCGGCTCTGGCTTCGCTCTGAACATCCGAATCTGACTCAGTTTCCCAGAGCTCGGTTACGCCGCCCATGGCGTGGCCAATTTTGGTCGACCATTTTTTCCTGTGTTTTGAACGCCGCGCTCGGTCTTTTCTGGGTTCAGCTTCGCATAGCTTTGTTTGATTCTGGTTAGTTCGATACGGACCACGTGTCTCCCGAATCCCTCCGTACATGTGAATTGAAGGACGGAAATCCCTACCCTACTGTTCCGCCACTCAGAATGTAACCAAGCTCGCTTTTTTGTGTACTGAGGGATAAATATCTGTCAGTACATTTGTACAGAGAGAAAGGAATCCCTCTGTGCGTGTGTACTGAGGGATAAAAATCGTTCAGTACATGTGTACTGAGGGATTTTTGTCCCTCAGTACATGAGTTCTCGGGCGGGGCTCTGTGGGCTCTTGCCGAAATTATGTGCAGTTTTTGAGAGTTTTGAGAGCTTAACGTCACTGGCTGAGACGCAGGGGAGTTAACCGATAATTTTTTCACAGGAGTCTAGGTTCGCCAACTCGGACCAATATAATTTCGAGGTTAAAAAACTGGCCAATCGGAAATTTTATGAAAACTGAAACCGACCAATTGAAAAATAGGGGCGCAGTTGTGACACCAACGTCGAACCAGTTAATAGGGAGCGACGAGCCAGCGCGCGCCTCTACGCGGCGCGACAGCGTCTAGAATCAGTCAAATGGTTAACTTTCTCTTGCTACCCGCTCAATCGGGTGTACTGAGGCATAAATATCCTTCAGTACAGATGGACTAAGAGGCAAGCCACACGACCAGATAGGCTATCGGCTTGAAGCAATTAATGAAGCCATAAATGACAACTGGAGCTAATTGCCCAAGCTAGCTGACCAAAAGCAATTAACGTGTTCATGCGGGCAGCTAGCTACCCCCTATCTAGCAGATAGCCTGCTTAATTGGTCAGCATGGACAGAAAAAAGGATCAATCGGCTAGATAGCCCCTTTCCCATAGGCTCTATGTTAACATTACCAATCCGGGTATGAGGCCGGTTCTGCATGTCTGGAATTACGTCTAAAATCACTTTAACTACTTTCTTCCAATTATAAACATATCACACAGTGATACCAAACTAGTTTCAATTGTGAAATCATTTTTCTCAGCATGAATTAACAAATAAGAAAAAGATGAACAAATCTGAAACCGTTACAATGCCAAAATTTATGCTACATTTTATGCCGTGAATTTGCATGTTTTTTTATAAAACCCATTAAAAACTGATTTTATCGAATGACCATCCAAAACTTTCGCATTGTGTTG
>JAQIWT010001535.1:0-10430 GCA_034696485.1 Isohypsibius dastychi | reverse complement strand
TCGACAATCCTCCCTTAAACTTGACAAAACCATCCATAACGACATTATTCGTGATTTGATGATCGCGAGCACCGTCGTCAAGGTCAACGACTTTGTCGCCCCACGCAGTAGCAAATAAGAGATTTCGATCCACAATGTTAGGATTGCTCTTGAAATTATCTGGTAAGAGCCATTGTTGTCTATCCCAAACGTTATATGGTCCATGATCTTGGGTAATTGTGACCATATTGAAGAGAATGTTTTCCCTGGTCACCATGTTATTGCCATACAAATCATTAAATATGATTCCAGCTCGTGGACCATCAAATATAACATTGCGGTAGGACAAGACATCCGTAGCAATGCATCCGAAAATTCCTGCACTCTGAATCATGGTGAGACCCATCTTACTCATCATGTTGTTTAGAATAACCACTCCTGAGACATAGTCTTGATCTGCAGTGCGATTCCACGGTTGAGGCGAATTGTACTTTGGATCTCCAACCATCGCGATGCATGTGCCGTCGATACCGTAAAAGACGTTGCGTGCAATAGTTGCTGTGCGAATGTGGTTTGACAAGAACACCCCATGCGATCCCAGCTTTGTAAATGAACAGTCCAACACAGAAATATCACGCGCGTTCTCGAAGAATACGGCACCGGACCGAGTGATTGACCAATCCCCACCGGAGGGCATCTCATGCGGTTTCATGAAAGCAGGGCTAGTCCGCTCAAATTTGATGTTGTGGATACTGATTTTAGTGATGGGGTTGGAAGAATTCGTTCCCGAAAACCTAAAAAGAGTCGTGGTGTTGGATCCTAGCTCCATCTCTGCCTCGTTAGGACTCTGGGTTGAACCAGATGGAAGTTTCATCCTTAATAACCCTGTCTCTCTATTCAAATAGAATTCGTTCGGAGCATCGAGAAGCTCTGGAATATTATCCACAAGCCACTCGGCGCCACCTCGTCCACAATCACCTCGGGCTTCTTGAAAGCCACCCTCGGCAAAGTCGATGATGCTAGAACTGACGTTTCTAACTCGGAAAGCCCATCCACCCCACCTTAAGTAATGGACAATGTGAAAATATGAATTTTCCACCCTAGACCAAGAAGTTGGCTGCAACTTAGAAGTCACTGAGGACGTGAGAGTTGCTTGAGATATCCTGCTAAAAGCACATGCTCCATCAGCATCGCCAACATCGACACAAAAGTATCCAACGGGAGGTTCAAATACTCCGGTGCAAGATCCCCCTTCACCTGACACGTATTGACCATATCGGGTCGCGTTGGCTAGGATGATCTCTTTGATCGAACGTGTTACAGGACCTTGAGGAATCACAGATGACCATTTGGATATTCCAGTCGAGGCGGCCCATACAAAATCCGTGTATTTGTTTTTGTTAGGAAAACGTGCACGTATCATGGGCTCTCCATTGTAACTTAAAACAGAAAGATCATCAAGCTGTTCAAGAATATCGCGAGGAACTATTGTGGAATAAACATCTGAGGACTCTTGAGTCCATACGATTCCCGCTAAACTAATTGCGCCTGTAACATACGTCCCAGATTCTCCAATTATAGCTATCCGCGAATCGGCCGGACCGAAATTCAGCTGCTCTGTCAGTCTGTGCTTACCCGCCAATAGAATGATTTCGCGGGAAGCAGCCTGTGGAAATATTCGCGCTATCTCCAAGGCGTGCCTGATCGTGGCAAACGGGCTGTCCCTGTCCATCCCCGGGTTGAGATCATTCCCATAATTGGGATCCACATAGAATGTCACACTTTGTTCAAACCGAGATGACCTTAGATTGTTCGTAGATTCAGTGAGAGACTCTGTTGGTTTCGCACTGGGCGCTTTCGACGCCTGAATCGGGATGTTTTTAAGAGGATGGCTAGAAGCAGGCGCTTCGGATGGTCGAAATGTTGATGATGCTTGAGCTGATGTGCTTGATGGTCGATTGGTCACGATTGGATCTGATGATGTCAAGGCTGTTTCTAGAGTTGACGCCACATTGACATCGAGTCGCCGTCCACGAGCTTTTTTCTTTGATTTTGCGGATCGAGATACTTTACATAAGTTCGCCAGATTGAGAGAACTAGAAACTTGGTTGACTTGATCTTCACAGGAGAGGACGTCACCTTGGACACAACCGGGTAGGATTCTGCGACTGAGAGTCGCGGCCAGTTGTCGCACGCCGCAGCTTGTGCTCACCTGCGCGGTGACGCAACCGTTGAATGCGAGAACAATCAAAATCGATATTATCCAGGTACGGACAAACACCGTTGGCGACCACATCCTCTTCCCTGTCTATAGATTTAGGCGACACGACCGTTCTTGAAGCCAAGCTTATATAAATATGTGCCCTCTTTGGTCGGAGAGGGCTAGCGCTTGGTCGCCAGCTATGTACAATGTAAGTTGTCGATATAGGCGGCTTACAGGTGAGCACGGTTTGAAATCCTATGCGACACAGAAAAGCGCCGAGTGCGAAGTTTTAAGTCAAGGACGGTGCAAAGCCATCCTGTTCTTTGTGGATTTGATGAAAATACCACATTCACCGACTCTGCGGTGATGAGTGCGCAGAGAGCAATCTTGAAGGGAGGGGCGACACAAATGGTTAAACGTCCCTGGGTGACATTTGCTATAATTGTTCGGGTTTGTCCGTGGTGGTGGACATTCGAATAAAACGCGCGCAAGGGAGACTGTCCCACTGCCAACCTTGTTTTACGAAATACAGATACGAATACGAGATTTTCAAACTCTTTTTTGTTGAGTTGGTTTGGTCTCGTGAGACGAGAGAATAATCATAAATTTTATCATTATTTGAAGATAAAAATCGACTCACAACGGATTACGACAGGATCAAGCCTTCCTCATCGGATAGGAGAGTATTGTACACAAGGAACGCTCCCCGTTCGTGCGAAAGTGTTGTTTCGGTCATTTCTTGAACAGGGGTTCGACGGAGGCTAAAGAGCTTTCGCGGGATATCTAGGTTGTTATTTATTTTGGTCGGACAAATTCCTCAGAACCAGCCGAGGATTCGCCCTGGAGAAACATCTTTTGGTTTCGGTTTCGAGTGACCCGTTAGAATGGCTGCCGACTGGCGGAGCCAGATGCGAGACGCTGCACGGCGACAACTTGCAGCGGGTTGTTCGATGTTGCTGGAGAATGCGATTTTCTTGTGCGAACAAATAACGGAAACAAGTCATACGCCTCTGTTCGAGGACTTGCTACTGCATGCAACCTGTTTGGAAAAGAATGGAGACTTCTTAAGCGCTTTAGCCGTTCTTGAGAAAGCTGGACGAATACAGTTTAATGCTTCTGACGATGCAAGAATCCTTAAAGCAACATGTTTATATCGATTGGGAAAGTACGTTGACGCCAAGAATACTCTTCTATATGATGCTGAGACAGATAGAATACGCAGCAGCGCCGATGTCCTCGCAGCTTCAAACGAATCAGGGGAGGTTAACTTCGTACCGAAGCGAGCTATCGGTCTGCATCTCCTGGGCCTGATTTCTGCAAAGCATGCTGAAATTGAGGATGAGGCGAGCTTATTTTTCGAATGTGCTACGAGGCTCGACCCTTTTCTTTTCCAAGCGAGAGAACAGGTCGCGATTATTAAAGGCAGGAAGGACCCTAACATTAGCGTTACAATCGATACCAAGCCTTTAACGACGAGCGAGACTATTTTCAGTGGGCTTGAGACCGGATGTTATCTTCTTGCCTCTTATAGGTGTCAAGAAGCTCTACAGTGTTTCAGCACACTACCATCTGAACAGCAGAAGACTGGTTTTGTTCTCTCTCGCCTGGGTCGTGTGAACTTTGATAAAGCTGATTACCCGAGCGCATGTCAGGCGTATGACCGAATGCGGGCTGTAGACCCCAATCGCACGGAAGGTCTTGAATACTACTCTACGGCGCTTTGGCATCTCAAGCGAGAAGTCGAACTTGCCTACCTCGCACGTGATGTGGCTGAACGTGCGCCAAAGAGGCCCGAGACGTGGTGTGTGGTGGGTAACTGTTTTTCCCTCGAGAAGGAGCACGATTTGGCACTCAAGTTCTTTAAGCGTGCGCTCCAATTGGACGAAACGTTTACCTACGCGTATACTTTGGCGGGTCATGAGTACATTGCCAACGATAACTTTGAGGAGGCCATGGCTTGTTATCGTCACGCCTTGAGAACGGATCGGTCCCACTATAATGCTTGGTGGGGCCTGGGTACCATCTACGCAAAGCAAGAGAAACATGATCTTGCTGAGCTACATTTTAGGAAAGCAATCAACATCCATCCGACATCGAGCGTGCTTTGGTGCTTCTTAGGTAATGTGCTGGCAAGTCAGGGTAGATTAGATGAGGCATTAGAAGCTCTTGACCAGGCAAAGGCGCTTCAGCCCGAGAATGCACAGGCGAGATTTTTGAGAGCTAAGATATTGTCAACAATGGACGAATGGGAGGATGCTTTGGCCGAAGCTGAGTATGTTCGCGACGTTCTCCCTAAAGAAGCAATGGTTCACATGTTCATCGGGCAGGTTTACAACAGACTTAAGCAACGTGACAAGGCGATGATGCATTTTGTATCTGCTCTGGACCTCGATCCGAAAGGAGCAGCCCAAGTGAGAGAGGCCATCAATCAACTGGACGATAGCTCTCTGATAGACCCTCCAAGTCAACGAGCATTTGATGTAGGATAAAAAGCGTAAGCAGTTGTCCTGTACGTATTTAAAACTACTACGAAAACAGCTTTGTACCAGGACGGGCCAAACTGCGATGAATGCATATATATATTGGGACTTAGTCGACGACTTGTCCAAAGACCATAGTATTGCCAAATAGCGACGATGAATTAATATTCTCCAAATTTATCCTGGCTCGAGTTTATGCGTGCGCCCGTATTTGCAGGTATCCATCCTTCTTCCATACGCAATAGCCCACGTCTAATTCAGCGGTGAAAATGTCTCAGTTGGACTTCAAAAGACAGCATTCAACATGCGTTCTGTCAATCGAACCGGCTCGCGACAGATGGGACATCTCATTTGCTGATTTAGCCACTGAGTGATGCAGGTTGAGTGGAATTGATGACCACACGGCAGGAACGAAGATTGCATATCCTCCGAGGTAGGTTTAGGTACAATTGGCTCGGTGCATATGACGCAGTCTTCTGAACTGAAAATCTTTGTGAGGTCGTCCTCTTTTGGCAGAATCTTTGCCACCTGGGTTGAATTCTTACCCGCAAGTAAGTTTGCAACTTGATTATTGTAAGCCCTCCCTGCTGCCCGCCTCATCTGTCGGTCCCTAGCAAGAATTGCTTTGCCGATTGCGACCCAGAAGATTGAAACCACTAGGCTGGGTACCGCTAGTCCATGAAGGAAGAAGGCTGTAATTCCCATAATAATCACAGGAATCGTCGATACCCTGTTAAAATCCTCATTTCCTGCATTATGAATGGCTCGTTTCGCAATGATGAAAGAAAGGACGTTTGAGCCGAATACAAATGTAATGTTGTCCATCAAATTTCCACTCCTCAGGTCATTCAGCCAGCCATTGACCTCGTAACCCGCAAAATAAACAACGTGGACGACTTGTCGCGCCCCATGCAAAGCAGTGGCGACCACACCTTCTGTGGTTGTCGCAATTGGTACCTTTCCTATATAAACTGGAATGATCCTAACAGCATTCAGAATGCCGTTCGTGGCCAGCTCGTCTAATCCAAGTCGATTCATCCAGTACAGTGCGATAATCAATCCGACTGATGCGATCCAACTGGTTGCGGGCTTTTTCCAAGCGTATTCGATAAATGCTGCACATGTCCGCAAGATTGGACGGACTAGATCGGTCCACAAGTATCTTGAGACCCGCAGTAGGGCCTTCCCGTACGACGACACAAATCCCCCCAGGGACCTTCCCAAAATGCCTGTTCGCGTATACATACCCATGATCAAAGTCTCCACGCGGAGAATTTTTGAGAACATGATCTGGCCTCGCCTGACAATGTTGGGATTTTCCCACACCGAACCTACAAGAATTAGACTAAATGCCAATCCTTGGTGAGCCGCCATCGCAAATGTTAACGTCTTGAAGCACTCGAACCCCATCAACATGAGATTGTCACTCGAACCGATGACAGCAATCCCATGTATTAGTGTGGATCGCAATAGTAACGCTGAACAGCCAAGTGATAGAAGGGGCTTAGAGTACAAAAATAACAACCGAATCGCGCTCCTGAATAAGAGCCAGTTCCGTGAAAATATCCATGCTCCCCTTACTCTGTTGTATCGTTTAGACACTGTTGCCATTCCAGTCGAGAATACCGCATAGGAGCACAAAAGCCTAAATACGCCAACCTGTGCATGTGTAATTGGAAGCATCGCCAATCCCCCAGCGGCGACGAAGAATCCAATCGATGATGATTGCGAAGGAGTTGCTGCAAACAAATCAAGGATCCAAGGCGTCCAGATACTGCGGAAACGAGGACTTCGAGAAATGCTCATGATTATCTCGGCAAGAGCAGAATCAAGGAATGTCAAAACCAAAAACCGCATGGCCAAATAGGACAACGAACAACCAAGATCTCTTCCTTCTGCTATCATGGGTAAAAGCTGAATAGCATCACGAAACAGTTGGACCAAGCTCGACCATTCCGAGCCAATCATGGCTGCGAATACACCAAACATCATCGAATTTGTAAGTATATAGGAAACAGCATTGTTGGCCGGAGTCGGATGGATTGACAGGTTATAGCTCTTGGCATATGCCGTCGTAATGATGCAAGCAAGCAACCAGATAAAGATGGTATTAATTACAAGTCCGTCAAAGTCCTTTTCAAAGCCTGGTCGCCGTTCGAACACAACCGTCATCACAAACACCCCAGACTGTATAGCCTTGTAGCAGAAAGCGGTGCCGTAGACAACAGACAAGATGACAAAGTTGAAGCAAAACCATTTCGGCCCTTCAATGGGCAATGACCTCCATGCCACTTCAACGCGAGAGGCAATCAAGAGGAAAACCGTGCAAAACGCAAAGTTTGAAGCGTAGAACCACATGTGATGCCCAAATGAAGGGGCTGCTGCCGCAGGATCAAACAGGGGCGAATCCAATACATACGGAATAAGAGCCAAACCACAAATTAGAGGTGATCGCATCAGGAGAAAACCGAGAACTCTTCCGATGAACGTAAAAAGCGGCCTGCAGATGTGGTCTTTGATCCACTGGAATATGGGAACAACCAATTCCCTTACGAAGGCGGCAAAGAAATCAAGAGTCGGCTCCACTGCATACTCAATCAAGAATGACATGATCGGCTTGACTAGTTTCATCCAAACAAGGGTGGCAACGACCTTCATCGCATCCAAGATCTTGCTTGCAAGCATTGAACCCTTGGATTTCGCGTTTAAACCTAACCTCCAGACGATTGTCGCGATCTCTACTCCAATCGCGACAATAATATCCTTAATCACGGTAATGATCCTAATAAGAATCTTCATCATCCAGATAACAGCCGCTTTCACCCATGCAAGACTTATTTTGATTATCGTGAACAGTTGCTCTATTGTCCACTTAACCTGCAACGCCAAAATTTTGCCATACTTAGCCAAGATATCTCTGACCAACTTGACCATATCAAAACATGGCTTCAATATGTACCTTAAGACAGGCTTGCAAAAATAGTCGTACGCGACGCTGCCTCCCCTGATCGAGGCCTGCCGCGCGATACCTGTCACGTACAAGACTACCTGTTTGAGTTTACCAAGGAATTTTGTGACCATTCTAGAACACTTGATCGCACAAGTTTTGATGCCTTGAACGATACTCGGAATGACCTTGTACACGAACGGGTGAACGATTGCTTTGTTAAGCCATTGCGGGACATCTTCCGATATCAATGTTAGCACATCTCGTGCAACTTCATCCAAAATCTTCGTAGATGAAATTGGAGCAAGGACAATCCCAATACCGATGCATGCAAAACCGCTTCCGAGAGCCAATCGAACTTGATAATCCTTGGACCCACTAACGATGTGACTTCCAGCGGGCACCAAAGCCAGTCCAGTGAGTATCCAAGGAACCGAAGTTAAAATTGGGAAAATCCCTCGCTCCTCCGCAGTTGCATAGAAACCCAAGAGACACAACCAAGACAACGCTCCTACGGCTCGCTGGGTCAACAAAGCAAGCCATGTCATAAAAAGGAAAATGGGTGTTATGTAAAACGAGTACTTGAAATTGGCTTTGGTGACATTGTCTAGCCCGAACGTCGCGGAAACAATTCCGTAGAACGCGAAGCGTAGAGACATCCAAAAATAATGGTCTGAGTGCCCAATGAATAGTCTCACTGCCGCGTCAAAAATAATGACAGAAGAGGAAAGGAGACAGACACCACGGATCTCACGTTGGTTCGCCCTAAAAAACTTGGATAACCCACCTCGTTTCGGTAATCTTCGCCCTAACATGGACATCGTAGACACAGTGAAGACGATCAAGGCTGGCAAAAGGATGAACCAATACCGTCTCACAAAACCGTCGCTCCCAAAGTAAGATATAAGAGAATAGAGCTTATCAAGGAGCCGGGCAAGAAAGAGTTCTTTACGGATGTGAGGCTCCTCTGGAAGCTGAATATATCGAAACGTAATTAGCGACCACGCAAAATCCTTGCAGTCCTGAAAGCTGGGAATGACTTCAAGCGACAATGGTACCGTTGGCGGAGCGATAGTCCCTTTCGCCAACATATGACTCGTGAATGCCGAGAGGAACCCACCTATAGTTCGCAGACGAAGCACCTTAGAATCTTCAACAAGAGGTGCATTCTGACATCTTTCCTTGAAGTATGTCTTGAGCTTGATTCCCAGGTAGGCCGACACTACCAGACCAACAACTGTGTTGGGAGTGGGTAGAATACTCCACATCTTAAAATCGAAAAAACTGGGTCAGCGATAAACAAGCCTTGTGACACAGATATGAACACCCGGCTGGCCCGGCTTGTCTGGGCCGGTTGCGAACCGTTCTTGGAAGCCAACCAAAATCAGTCACAGATTCATGAAAGAACGGCTCTCACAAACTCAAATAAGGATTCCCTTTCATCAGCTACATGTACACGATTGTTTCACTTGGGAGTGCTGCCGCATCCCGCAGCCAAGTTCTGTGAGCCAAGCTTCTTTCGACCTTTTGACGTGGCCACACCACACACACGGACCTCACCTTTCTTCTTTAACAGCCTTTTGCATTCTTTTCCTTATTATCATCACATCACACATACATGGTGGTGCAAATGTCGAGAAAGGAACGTGTTCTTCCCTTCTGGACGTGCGTTTGATTCCAAATCCAGAACTTCACAATTTGTGTATAAACAGAACTAAGTGTGTAGGAATTCAAAAATCCAAGTTTGTGATTTTAATTTCATCAGGTCAAGGCCAGCAAACCAGTACTTTATATATAGAATTGGGATTTGATTCTATGGTGGTGATTCTATCTTTGAATACTACTCGCAGGTTATGCTCCTAGTGATGCTCTGAATGGAGGAGACGAAGAAGTGGGTCCCTCTGTGTGGTTTAAATCGAACACAATGGACAGCGAGAACGACGATTGGAAAGGATAGATGAAGGCACTGAAACGTTGCAGCTCCACTGGGAGTGAGAATAAAGGTACCAATGTATCTGCTCAGGGAGGTAAGTGGGCTGGAAGGAGTATCTACGTGGTAGCTGTCTTGCCGTTTGTGCCGATAGCTCTCCAAAAGTTACACCACGAGCGCGCAGCTAAACAAGGCGCTGCCATAGCTGCGAGTGCGAAGGATGCCGACGTGTTAATCTGCGATGAGAACGCGAAGGAGCCCGCCTTGTTGAAACAGCTTAGTGTCAAAATTCTGCCAGTGGAGAAGATGGTTAACTTCGAATGGCTGACTCGCATGCTGAAGTCGTCTACTTTCGTCGACACGTCTTCCTATGTGTGGTCTTCCGAGAATACTGTGAGTGAGCCGATTGCAGATGTCCGCACCATAGAAAAAGCACTCAAAATGTGGATACCAGACAGCTTCCCTCCAAGATATAAGCAGAATAGTATTACTCTGGTACGGCTTTGCTTTGGAGATTACGGTGTCGATGCGAAGCGATTGGAAATAAATACTCTTGATCGACCAGACCAATCCCTTTAAGATTCGATTTTGAGAGGAATAATTATCGATATTTTTCTTTTTAAAAATCCAATCACAATGTATACGAACTGTTTCCAACAAAGAGACTACGTCTAGACGCCGCACTATCGAAAACATCAGTTGAACACGAGCCCTCTACAGGCACACAACAAACCACATCAAACATGCAAAAAATATGAGAAAGATTCGGCACCTAGAGATATCACCGAATTCCCTCATAATTATTTTCCACGCAATTCACAGCAAATTTTTGACCATGCGCTCCATGCCAATTCTAGCACCAAAAAACCTGCCATCCATTGAGCGAAAGTC
>JAQIWT010001534.1:0-10437 GCA_034696485.1 Isohypsibius dastychi | reverse complement strand
GGCTGTAGTGTAGCTGCCGCCCGTCGTTGTTGCGATCGTTTTTTCTGTATCGCCTGTGGTTACGGATTTGTAATAAATTATTGTTTTGGAAACTAGCTGACGGACTGGCTGACGGACCATCGGCCGAAGATATAGAGACCACGAAAGTACTATATCTTGGCGGAAACGAAAGTATCTTGCCGAGAAACGAAAGCACGCTGCTGACGAGAGAATCTTGCCGGCAAGATCCTTCCGTCGCATGAACGAAAGGACAATAGGAACTTGGACGGCTACACACGCTTCCCGTATGAGTTCTGTAGTATCTCAAAAGAGAAACTTAAGTCGCAGGACTTTATTAGTATGATTTAACTGGAAAGAAGGCGGTCTGGATGTTGACAGAAGAACAGGAATACCACTGAGGGAAAAGGTCAAAGTTGCCCAGGCCTGAAGCGTGGGGGAAATACCAGATACCTTCAAGCCTTGGACATCACAAGTTCGTTCACATCCAAACCAGTTTGCTTTTTGTCATAGGGATAAGCTTTTCGAATGGATCAGTTCAGCAGTCTGATGAAAGACCGATACGATTCCCAGCTTCATTCAAACGATATTTAAATAAAAAGTTCACTTTGCTGAATGATAATTTTCTCAACTAAATACGTTCTCAGAGGAGAGCATTCGATAGGTCGGTACAATCAGTCCTGAAGACAGGGAAAGTACCAAGCTTCAGTTTGATCCTGCACGGAAAGACTCATATTCACACACTATTTTACGCAGTTTGACTCCCTCGAAAATATTGAAACAGAGATCTCTTCTTGCGATCAAATCCACGAATTTATGGTTCAGCTGCTCTTTTAGTGAATGATGCATGGCTTTTTTTTCTCTTCAGTTTCTACTGAGAGCGATTCTTATAAGATAAACGATTTTTTCTGGCGAAACAAAGATCAAGTGTGTTTTGTTTCGATGCTCCGGTAGGACGAAGTTATCCGATCGCTCGTTTGTTTCTTCGATGGACTCTTCTTTCAAGGCTGTCAAGGTTGACCCTTCGAAAGCATCACAATCCCAGCAGGTCAAAGATCAGTAACAAGAACACCTGGTGTACTTGGAAAATGGTGGAAAAATTTGAACGTGAACGATACAAAATGACTTAGAGCTTGAGCGAGTCATATGATTGAACGGATATACCCGATGACAAATGTGCTGATGCCCGTTCGTCGTCGTTTCATTCTGCGTTTTGATTCCTGAAAAGAAGCAATTTTTGATCTCCCTGAAACCATTTTAGTTCAAACGGGATTTGTGAAAAATACCGTGAGTGATGGGTTCGCCCGGTAAATTAATCGTAACCGCGGGTTCCTAGAGGTTCAAACTCACCAAACCCTTTGGGTGATTCACACGCGGACCGGAACTGCGGATACTCTCATTCCGTCAGTCGGATTTTCACGCGATGTGTACGTCCCTCTTTGAAAACTTCGTCCACTTCTAAATGTCCCTCTCGATTTGTCTATCTTACTTTTGTCTTGATTCTTTGTGGTTGAAGTTGATCGAATTTCTTTTTAAGTGTAACGGAACATTTGCGTTTTCTGATAATGACTGACTCCAGTTTTCCACCATTAAACTGTTCGACCGATGACGGAGGTTCAAAGCGGTGAAAAACGACCACAAACCAGAAGTTTGCTGAGCAAGCACTTGCTGACATGTCTATTCTGCAATATCCCAGTGAATCAGTTGCATTCTTAGTTTCTTCTGGCCAGAAAGCCTGTCAGAATCATTCAGGTCGAACATAGCCATTGCCTGCCAGCAAATATCGTTCCTCGTTGAAACAGTCACAAATATCTCGTGGTACCTTTTACGCAGATGAACCTTAGCGCTTCAAGCGAGCCTGTGAGTCACTTATTCTGGAACCACTTTAATCAGGAAGGCTATGAACTTTATATAAGCATTGAACAAATGAAAACATGCATATTAGATAGCTGCCGTGTGACCAGCACAAATAATCAACCACAGAACTCAACCAAATAAGCTGTTGATTTACCACTGGCTGATTTGCAAGTGAATGTGCTGGAAGGATCATCATACGCCCACGTGTACACATTCGGACAGGATTTCTTGAAATAAGCTCCGTACTTGTTTTGTGGACACGTTTGTGGGGTGTTTCTAGCACCTGTGCAACAGTACTCTGGTCGATTGAACTTAGCGCAGGCACTGAGGCAAGCCACAACTTGACTCCCTTGACGCTGCTTGAGTTCCTCCGGACATGACCGTAGGAAATTGGTCCGACAACTGATAACTCTGCAATTTGCTGCATTCCGCTGATACGTTCCTTGTATAGGAGTTATCTTCATGGGGATCGTAAAACCATCAACAAGACTAATGTCATAAAAGTCCATGTCATTAGCTCCGTTGAATTTAAACTCTGCTAATGTGTCCACGACAAGGTTCTGGACTCCGTTGGCTCGAGCCCAGTATCTCCCTTGCCAGCCATGTGGGAATTTCTTGCTGTTCATTTGTCCTTTTTTCAAAGACCAAGTATCTTTGTTACCTCCACCCAGCGAGAACACAGTAAGAGTTTGCGAGCAACTGTTCTTAAATCGCATCTCATGAGCAGCACCTGATGCCAACAGAACACCTGTAATCGAAAGTTTTTTCTTATGTCATAAAACAGAAACTCTAAACTGCTGACTTACATTGAGTTACCACGGATAGAGCCAGAAGCAGAGACAACATTGCCAAGGTATATCAGTAGATAACTGAAAAAAAGACAAAGCACCATTCGTTTGGAGACTGGTGCAAAACGGACACTAAACTTCGATTTTATACGAGACGCACAGAGTGATGTGAATTTCCCCGAGGCGTCTAGTGGAAATCAACAGGTCGCTGCAAAATTGGTCTTGAAGCTCTTGAAGCACAAAATTTTGAGTGGTGACGTTGTGGCTGATACTCAGTGAAACTCGAAGTAAGTTGGCTCAGTATTTTTTGCTCGTTCAAGTTTGCATTTTTCGGTTTTAGGTTTCAACATATTCGCTGTTGACTTTTCACGAAGCGACGTTCTGACAGCTATAAAACCAGTATTCAATGATTTTCGTGATTGAAAATTTGTAGCACACCATTAAGCGATGAGGCAAAAAACCGAGAAATCCATCTCGACCAACATGTTCAGGTTAGTTTACTGATGATTGTGGCATGACAGGATTTATTTTCGTTGACGCTGCCACGTATTTCAAAGATGTTTACAATTCGGCGTACGATGGTATACAGTAATTGACCATGCAGCACTTAATCAGGAGTTCGTTCATTCGGAACTTTCCCGGCCTCTTCGAACCCAAAAGTCCCAATGGTGCTGTATGCAAAGATGTTGTGGTGATTCTTGGAGTCACAACGCACGCGACAGTCATTACCGAAAAACGTTTTCTTTTTAGCTTAACCGACCGCATTGCAGACATTTTTAGAAATTCGACTCGCAAGTGAGTCGAGATGCGAAGCGGAGCGGGTGGCTTGTCTCCACCTCTAATGCCTACGGGCTCAGTTTTTCAGCAGCTTCTCCTCTTCCATAGCTGAGGTTCCGCCAAGGTACGTACACCTTCGGGTTCGTGTTCCTGTTGCTTTGTAGCATCTCGTGAAAGTTCTCGCTTTCTGCTACGTTAGATCTCTGTTTTAGAATCCCCGCTTTGATGGCTACAAATTGATATCGACGTCACGAATCCACGTGTTGTTATTTTCAAAATGCGGCAGCGCTGTTTTTACGGTGACCAGCTTTTGAAGCTATTGTAGTTGTTGTTTTGGATCATCCGTGAAAATGAGTAATTCCATACTATGTAATGAGAGTCTTCACAGACTAACCGAAAACTAATTCAGCTCGAATTCCGTAGAATAAGTAGATTCACAAACCTTATACGAAACATTGCACCATTTCCGCCAAGCACTCATAGATCCTGACCTTGGTCGGAACTGCTCTTGTTTATGCAAGTTCCATCAGTCGAACATTACCTGTTCCGCTCTGACAAGATCCGTCGTGTGCGCCGATTGCTTTGATTGCACATAATATATTCGTTTTTTGGCGTTTACTCCTCGATACTAAGAAAAGCTCTCCCCCTTCTTCTTGCATTCTACATGTCTATTATTAAACGGAAATTTTATCATAAGCCTCTCATGAAAAAAAACATGAAAAAAGCAGCGTGTGTTCCGCAATGCTGGTAAGGTTCTCATAAAAGCCAAAGCCAAACCACTTCCGGTCAAAAAAATTGTCTCAGTGCACTCAGTCAGACCGCAACATGTTTCATTCCCTACATTTCAATTACACTGGCAGTTTATAATCGATGTGATTTGCGAGTTTATTCTACTTTAAAGTGAATGAAGTAATGCTCTTTAAAAACAGTTCTTGTGGATCTAGGTTTCCCGCAAAGCTCGAGTATTCGTTTGAACGCGTTGAATTAGTTCATTATCGCAAAGAACTGACCACTCGATGACACAATTCCACGAGCAATATGATTTGATCGTTAATTTATTCCTACGTGTTTCAACAACAGTTCAAACAGATACCCTACACTGGGACCGGCAGCTGACTTTGTGAGATTCAGACGGAGAAATTTCTGACGTATTACACATGCATACTATTCCATAAACCATTTTTGATCTGAATCTCCCAACTACTGGCGTCATTTTGGTAAACATCCTCTCAGAATTCAAGAATATCCTGATCTCGTGTCAACGTCTTTATAAGGTCACTAGTTCGAGGATGATCTTGGGTCCCAATCATCCTGGTGGTTTGGTGAATTCCAAAGTATCCTCAATTCCCACGACCCGATACCTTTGGAAATTCACCCCGCTTCCGCAAACAGTCCGAAGAATTCAGTTTTATACCGCTCAACGCGCTGAGGATGAGAGGGAGGCAAGAAATTCCGTGCATGTCAATCGAGCTGGAAACCGACTGATGCGGTTCATGTGAAGTCAGTATGTATGTTCAAAGTGACCTTCGAACACCGTCCAGCGACCGGCAACCAACCAAATGACCTTATTACCTTATTATCCTGGAAAAATGTCGGAAACTGTAACTGCGTTTTGATGATGTTGGTTTTCGGAGGACCTCATTGGTTTTAGATCTGACCTTTAGAGACTGGCTTCCACGGTCCTCTCTGAGTTTTCCTCGAAGATAACGTTCGGAACGAACTCACAGATTGTCAGCGGGACAGAGGATGTCGAAAACCCACTAGTTACCCGCAGTTCACCAGTCCATCCCTGCGCAACAGTTCATATCTGTTCACCGGCCACACGTAATTCACTACCACAGTTACCCGTTTTCCAACAGTTAACCGCGGTCAACAGTTCACCACTTTTTACCAGTTACCCGCAGTTCCTCTGTAGTTCACCAGTTACCCGCAGTTCACCAGTTCACTCACGTTCACCCGTTACTTATAGTTACCCGATACCTGCAGTTCATCAGTTCACTGTAGTTCACCTCTGTTCATCAGTTACCCGTACTAACCCAGTTAGCCGCAGTTCAACAGTCCAGAGTGGTTTGTGAGGATGACGCACAGTGCTGAACTCCGCACTTTTGTTCCTCTGATAACCTGGTTTGATGGGAAGACATACAACATGTATACATGTATCGACATGTATCGTACAACACCGTTCAATTTTTCTGAACGAAGCTGGATGGCACCAGATTTTCCAAGAGCTGAACTGAACGGAACGGTTTGTATTTATTACGGAAGTGAACTGAATTGAACGGAAAACAAGTTTGCCTTCAAGCGGACTCAACGAAAACGAACGGAATGGGATTTGAGTAACACTAATCAACATAATCGAAAACTGACAATTTCGCGCGTTTTGAAAGAAAATATTGAGCAGAAAATCTGTTTCTTTGAGTGGTCATACATAGCGGAACTTAACGGAACCGTTCTGCCGTGTAAACGGAACTGCACGGAACGGAATGTTCCGGGAAAAAAACGTTTGGAGAGGAACGGAATATCCGTTCCGTTCCGTTCAGCACAGTTCAAGCTGAACGGTGTTGTTCTCTCACACATCGTATCGTGCGACATCTCTGTCATGACCATCCGTCCTTGTTGGGCTGACAAAACGTGGTATTTTCTGATGGAGAAGCATTATCTTGAGAGCACCACATTGTTTACAGTTGTCAGTTTCCGTTCAATGTCTCTACTTCCCCTCTTCCATTCACCAAAACAGACACTTTTGCTTTTCTTAGAATCTCTTGCAATTTCAATACCGGTTTTCTCGGGCAGGTATTCATCAGTATCATCCTACAAAGCGGGCAGAACTGCAGGTTTTTTCGTTCTCCCGTTTGTGACCCACCCAGGACGCAAAAAAGCTTTTTGATGTCGTAACGGTAGGAATTGTCTTGATAATCTGGTAAGTTAACTTCGCTTGGTAACCCTCCTCAGTTACATTTTGCATGTTGAACCGCTGTGTAACGGAATAAGAGTCTTCTGTTTACAAACAAAAACAGTGGATATGATATAATGCCGAATGTTTGAAAATATGATGTTGTACGGAGTTCATTTTTTCCTGGATCTGAAAATTTGCTTGATTTATCGACATTTTTTTTAATAGCAACTAACCAAAACAGCTGGAAAAGTACATTCGAAAAGGCTTTTTCATGCCAGATGGAGCAGACGTAGTCGGCTTTTGGCGAGCTCTTTGTCATCTACAATTTGATCCTTTCTGTGCCTTATTGCACTCCACACTCCGCGGTTAAGAAAGCATAATACTAGTGCTACCAGGAATCCCTTCAAAACATATGCAATCAAGTCATCTACGGTGATAATGTTTACTCAGAAAACAGTATGGTACCTGCAGACTATTGGAAACGACATCGAAAAGCCGAAATGCAAGCTTGTAGCTCTCGGTGTGCGTGAAATGCGCGTTCTCACTTGGCGCAAGTAAAATTAAAAAGATCGCATGAAAACCAATAAGGATCGTCAGAACGAGGAAAGCCCGAACGGTTCGCACAGCTTTGACAAGTTCCCTCTCAGTGCTGGTGCGCAGCTTTTGTGTTAGAATACGTAAGATATTCCCACCAAAGACCAAACTCAGCTGCAATAAATAAATTTCTGATAATAGTTGCGAATTGCGATGGCTGAGTGGAGCGTAGAAACAAACCAGAAGTGCAACGAACACGTAGATTTCAATGACCAGATTGAAGTCAGACTCCCCAATCCAGTGATGACAATAATCCGCATCCTTGATTGCTCGAATTATGGCGTAAATCGTAGGTGAGATCATGGAGACAGCCCATCCGATTACATAGCAGATTTTCAACAATGTCTCGGGTGGAGCAAATGGCCAAATGAGGACGGAGTGGAGGTACAACGCTTCGCAGAACATCCAGCTGTAGACACATGTGATGGTGTACAAATAAACTATAAGGAAAACGCGGAACACAACCTGTAGCAATAATCTTGTCAGAGGAACGGCGGGGTATTTTAATATGAACGTAATTTATCTCCACAGGACTCGTTTTGAAAGTCTCTGATGCCGAAACCTTATACGATGCGCGCGATTGCGTGGATTAGTAATGCTATGTTCAGGTTCTTGTGGACTTTTACTCCTGGGCAGTTCAGACGCTTGAAATACGAGAAGATGAACAAGGCTAGTAAAAGCGAAGCAATTGAGAAGTAATAGAGACACGCTAGGTTCCGCTCCAAAGTGTCGTCTATCAGAATATCCTGCAAGTTCATTTGAGATTAATTTTGTACATAATACTCGAAACCATACCTCATTAACTGCGTTATATGTTCCATTCCATGTGTTCCATTCTGCTCATCAGACAGATTACGGCAGATGCAGTACGCCATTTCCAAGAATTCGCAGTGACTCGGTCATTGCAGAACTATGAATAGTAGCAATAATCTGAAGTTTCCACACCAGATGTCGACGTCTTCCCAGACAACATACTGTATTCAGTCTGGCACGTGATTTAAGACAGTCTTCTGGCTTTCAAGTTCGGTGGTATCCAAATATCATCCATTCATTCAAAATACGACAGTTCCGCATGCCTAACGCGAGCGACTGGATGAGACAAAGAACCTCTTGATGCCGAAAACACGACATTCTTATGATTGTTGTCAATAGTTGGACAACAGTTGGAACTGAACCGTAATCGTGATGAAACTGGCGGGGCGCAATTTCAGGACGGTGAGCCAGTCGTGCAGTTTGATTTTAAAGAGGAGCCTTTGAGCAACTCTTTGAAATGACGAAATTCTGAATTGAAGCCTGCCCCGTAACTTCGCTTTCACCAATCAGCATAGAACTGCGTTAGCGTGAATTACGCTTCAGTTACCACTGTTGTAAGTAACTACAGTAATATCACCACTCCTGTCAATGCAATTTGCGTGCCATTCTTCATTGAAAAGAAACCAACCGAGCAGCTCATCCAATTACCTCCTTAAGTCCCGTTAGTTGAAGGTCGATAAGTAGACCACAACGAAGTTGTCTTTTCATATAACGATACATCGGGAAGAGAGTTATGGTTCTTTACCTATTCTGACGAAGCCAGCTCCTCAGCGGAGGCATGGTGTTGTGAAAACTGCATTTGATCCGAGCCACAGTAACAACTGACAAGCTTCAGTATTTGGTCGGTGAACATGAGCATCGAAAAATGCAAAGGCTCTGATATTCATTACAGTGCAAGAAGAAAGCACAATTCGGCTTGAATAATACATTTTGAGACAACCATTGACACAGTCATTAGCGGTCTGCCTGTTGAAATATGAATGGAATATGAACGAGCCTTTAATGTTTAATTGAACTTGCTCACCCGCTGTGACTGGATGGGACAGCAGTAGCATGAGCTCTCTGTTTAATGACACCGCATGCAATTCGATATTTAGAGTGGACCGACCGAATGCCAAAATGAATTCGCCATTCGGAGCGTTTACTAATGCCTGGATTGCAACACACAGTATTCCCAAAGGTGACGCAAACTATCCATAAATGAAGAGGCGATAATATCATGTGTGTACGGTTCGATTCAATAGGAAACCAGTCGCGAACGCTCGTCTCCGGTATCAAGTAGAGGAAGAAATGCGAGACAGGAATATCATCTAAAAAACAATTAGGTAGAGCACCACGGTTGAATTTCTTTGATGTTATCAAATCGAGATGCAGGAGCATGTATTGTCATGAAAAATCGAAGAATTGTATGAAATATGGATATTGAGTGGTTTGGGCCGTGAACACGGTAGAAGTTGACGTATTCTCGTTATGCGTTCGTTCAAGAAGTATGAACACTCGCTACGATGTTTGGTTGTTTAACTGAGTTCTGGTTCGTTTAAATAGTAGACAATTCAGAAAAAAAAAACTGGTCAGTTATCCCAATATATGTCGTGGGGAAGTTGAACGTCAAATTGGAGATAACCGACCTTGGATGAATTTGTATAAAATAAAAGGGGTTTGCCGTATTGGTCAACTAGGGGTCCAACGTTTAGATCAGGGGTCGATGCCAAGGGGGAACCTGAGTAAACGGACCACCTATGTAGGTGGACCAGTAAACCAGGCACGGAGGGGTGGTCCACTTAGTAGGTTTTACTGTATAGGACCACTGGTCCGAAAGACCGAAAACAATTTGAGTGAAAACCCGTTCGATGTAAATTTTCATAGAATTAAAATGTTCTTATCACGGATGCCGTGAAAGTACGAGGGTGGGCTGCTTTTACCATACTGTGAGCTTGGGTTACTAATAAGTCTTCAGTTTCAGGAGCAGACCTACACGCATGGCCTGGACCTAGCACAGACTCAGAATTTATTCAGACTCACAAGCAAACGATATGAACGCGTTAATTCGAAAAACACAATAAACAGTAGCTTTTTTTGCACTAAATATACCTGCAAAAAACCTCGAGGTCTTTTGATAATAAGGAGAACCTCGAGGTTCTCCCAAATATAATGTCCCCCCATCTTTTCTGGATTCAGTTTCATTATGGTTCATATTATCTAATATCTCCCTTTACTTCTTGCTACGGCACATATTTTCGTTTCTTTGTCATACGACAAACATTTTTATTTGTCTTCCTTCTTTGTTATTTTTGTTTGAAATAACAATTATTCCTTGTGCTGTCACAATAGAACTTTTCGATTTGTTCTCCCCTTATTTTTCTGGACGCTTTGAAATATTTGCGCATTTTTACTGATGTTCGTATGTAAAAATGCCAGCGTAAAATGGGAATAGTTTGAAATTTGGTGGATTTATCTTGATGGCGATTTTGCGAAAAAGGATATCAATTCCCTAGCAGAAAAATAATTTTTGAAGTTAGATAAGAATATATAAATAGACTGAAATTTATTGTTTCCAATTATTATTACTATTATTATTCAAATGAATATTTTAAATCAACTCGAAATATACCTGCTGAAAAATCGATTTTCTTAGCAAAAAATCTGCAGTGCCCACCCGTATTTCAGGGCAAATATTAATGAATTATGAAATTATTAATTATCTCATGGATTCCC
>JAQIWT010001533.1:0-10440 GCA_034696485.1 Isohypsibius dastychi | reverse complement strand
AGTGATTCGCTGCAAAGGATGCATAAAGTCAGGAGGAAAATGGTGGCGAGGGAGAATGGACTGGGTTCGAGGAATAGCAACAGGAGTATGCCGGATTTGACGGAGCCACCTGTTGCGTCAAAGCCTCTTAGTACATTTGAAGTGACTGGGGGGTGTCGACCTGCTGGACAAATGTCTCTGTTGGAAGAGCTGAATAGGAGATTTCGGAAGGTTGAGAACGAGGACTTCCCACCACCCCCTCCTGAGCTTTTGATGATGGATCGCGGGAGTACGGGAAGAGATTTAATGGCACAGTTGTGTACCTTGTGTGGACATCGAATGACCCATCTGCCCAGTATTTACTGTAATGACTGCCAAATCTATATTAGTCGCTATGAAAAGACTCAGTGTTAGAGATTAATCTTAGATGTTCTATGTCGGATGTGTGAAAAAGTGAACGGAAAAGCTGAATTCGGACATTTGACATTAAAATACTTAATACAAACTCCTTCTTATAGCACTTGGAACATTTTTTTCTAGGTCTCCCATGAACGAAAGCAGAATAAGTACATCCGAATTCTCAGAACAACTGCATTCCAAGCTTTTTAAAAGCTTATCTGAAAACGGGATAGCATGACTGTCGAACTTTAAAATGAGGCATGAGCGATTGTTTGTGTGCCATTCGATCTTTCGTTTTTTGCAATTAATTCTAGCTTCATATACAGTATTTTGGACAAAATGACTCGGTGCTGCAGCACATGAAGTTGAAAAGACCTGTCCCTTGTGAGCAATCTCAGCCTAGAACTGACGAAAGAACGCTTGCTACCAGAAATGTGCCTAAGGATATGAAGACCCGAGTAGTTTTTTTTCCAGAACCGAGCCCACCACCGTAGTTAGTAAAATGGATCCAGTGTTTGTGCTCTTGTCACATTCACGTCCCTAGTGAGAACTTGTAAATACAATGCCGTGTAGTCCCATGAGCGCGACTTCGAGCCAATCCTCGGAATGTTTGGAAGTATCCTGGTTAACGTGTTTTTGTTGAATTTGTGAGCGCGATACAAAAAATGAACTTTACAGAAGCAATTTCTCCGTGAATCGGTAATGATTGGCACTTACACCATTGTAAAAGATGACTAAACTTGCAAAAAACAGGACACTCCAAAAACAGATCTCGCAGGATGACGACGAGCTTCTCTCATCAACCCGAATATAAAAGAGCGTAGTCCAAATACCAAGCGTTTATTCGCTCTTCAAAATGAATACGACAAATACTTCTGTGGTGCCAAGTGGGCCACCAGTTCTCCCAATGAATGAGGTGACCATTTGGTTCTACATCATGATGTTATGTTCCCTAGTCGGCGCAGTTCTTCTCATCTTCCTCCTCATAGTCCTATTCCAGCTGGGGAAATTCAAAACCGGTTCGGGAATCTTAATAGTCCACACCCTAGTAGTCGAGCTGGCAATCTGCGCCATCCACACCCCAATGCAGACCGTAGCCTTCTATTTCAGATTCACCAACTGGCCATTCTATTTCTCATGTCGCAACGAGCAGATCGCTTCGGTCATCTTCTATCACGCCGAGAATTGGGGTGCCGTTTGTTTAGCTGTCAATCGGGTGATCGGAATGATCTTCCCACATCACTACGCCCAATGGACATCTAAATCAGCGTTGTTAAGTATGATTCTAATCAGCTGGATTATTCCAGTTGGACTAAATATGCTGACCGTTACGGGAACTGGTGTTGCGGTTGTTGAAAATCCACCTGGGTCCAACCGATGTCAGATGATAACAAGTGGACCATTTGCATTACTCTGGTCAACCCTGACAGTCTATATACCGCTTGCAACGACATGCCTGATATACGCAATGATTCTGCTGAAAGTGACCTTTCGACCAAGTGTCACTCAAGTCAAGGGTGATCGCATAATGGCTAAACGGGTGCTGATGTTGAAAGTGTTGTTCGCCGCTTCGGTATGGTATTCCATTTCAATGTTGGTCATTCCCGTGTCGTTGGTCGTTTGGAATGGCATCACACCGAGAGCGCTCATGTGGATGCGCGTTTACCAGCTGTTAGGTTCAGCTGCCAGTCCGGTGAGTCTCGGTGTGGCTTCAAGGGGTCTGGGTTTTGGTGACCTTTTCGATTTGATCAGGTGATTTTCTTCTCGCTGAATGGTGAATATCGAGCGAAGTTGCTGAAGATTATCAAGTGTGCAGATGTTTGTCCGCGGCCAATGTCAAGCCTGTTTTCGAAGAATTTGAGAGCTGTTGGATCCAGTGGAACTGGAAGGAGGATGTCAAGCGTTGGTGTCCAGACTTCCGCGATCGTTTTGGATTAGAAGCCTGGATTTTTTACATACTAGATTTTTAATTCGCGCGTTGAACACTGTCTGCTAATTTCCTGCTTTTATGTGACCTCATGGCTCATGCTGCATTATTCAATTTCGGGGGGGGGGGGCTGCCCCCAGGTTACCTAGGTTTGAGTTGTGTAAGAAATAAACGTAAACTTCAAATGAACAGTAGATTGGCACGTATGTTTGAATTTCTTTTCCATAAATAGCGCAGACTGACTGTCCTCGTAAACGTTTTCATTTCGCTTACAAAGTCTAGGAAAAGTTGTTGCTTTGCAAAAACAACAATCGCTTACGGGCATGAACACCCACAGCGTTTTCAAAATAGACACAACTAACAACATAGGTGATCGGTGGAAAGTAAATCAGGTCTCTGCATTCCTCATGATCAACATGATACATCCAATTCTGATTGCTGCCATCTGTTTTCAGTTTGGTAAGCCCGTTGTGTTTCATTTAAACCCTACGGTATCCATCATACGTTTGTTTCCAATATAGTGCTAACACAGTCTTCGGAAAATCAGCGGATTGTCAGTTCGGATGAAGAGAAGCCTGACAACAGCAGCAGTCCAGAAGCGGCCATAATCAGTGCAGTTCTTGTATGACACTGAGAAACTGATCGGTTCATCTGATTTCATTGTAGATGGCGCCAGAGCTCGTCCAGCTGAATTTCCCTTCCTAGTCAGCCTGCAACTTGATGGACGACATTTCTGTGGTGGATCACTTATAACTCGCCGTCATGTCCTCACTGCAGCTCATTGCACAGAAGGATTGTAAATGAGCCCTGTTCAGAATCATCGTTAGTACTTGATTGATTTGATTAGGCAACCAGAGGGGATCGCTGTTGGTGTCGGATTGCAAAATGTCGTTGGTGTTCCTGCTGATCACATTTTCCGAGTGAGTGCGATTAAAGCACATGAAAACTATGACTCCGTAAGAATTCTCAACGACGTGGCAGTGATCACACTGGCCGAACCGGTTCCTGAACGATTCGCTGATTCAGCTAGACCGGTCATGTTACCCAGCTCGAGCCAAGATGGCGTCGGTAAGGGGACGTTGGTGACAACGGCAGGGTGGGGTATGACTGATGGGAAGAATGATGAGAGCTTGTCGGATGTCTTGATGAAAGCGCAAATGCCGATAATGGGTGATCAGGAGTGCAGGAAGGTGTTAGGTGACGCCGTCAATTTGGCTACACAGATCTGCATTGATAACAAGAATGCCGGTACTTGCCAGGTAAGGAGGAATAACCTGATCAAAAGTGGAAATGATTTTATACGTTTGACAGGGTGATTCCGGTGGGCCGCTTGTGCGAAGACATCGAAGTAAAGGCCAGTACATACTCATTGGATTGACTAGCTTTGGTTTATCAAAGTAAGTACCTGCCAAGATCCATACAGATTCCAATGGGGGTATAGCATAGAATAGATACAACGGTGAGCTGAGGTAACGCCTGATACCACATCAAAAGACTCTGTTGTCACTGGATCCTGAGCCTGATCTTTTGGCTTCGCCTTTCTCGATCGTGAATCACTTTCAATGAGTTGAGACTCATAGAACCAAGAGGCAACAGAATGGTACAACAAAATGAGTTCAGTTTAAGCCCAGTTGTAAAGGTTCACGAATTCAGTGGTGGGTAACCCTTGTAGAGGCAACAACTGATCATCATCAACTACGCTGGTTTAACGCAGCTCCAGACGGCCAGCAGAAGTGGTCAATATGTCAAAATTGCAACATGATCTACGGTGACCATTTTCCACGCCATGAATTCGATAGTGACAAAAACATCGGTTGCACCTGGAAATCACCATCATTAGACGTAGGAATGACGTCTGCGATCATGATTTCTCTTTGTAGGTGCAGATCAAACACCGCCAACGTTTTCACCAAAGTCAGTCAGTTTCTGCCGTGGATCAATGGAGCCATTAGCGACCGAGTTCAACCTGCCAAAAGTACTCCTTCCCAACCAGTCAACAATCCCAAGCCCCCCGTCCAAGCCCCTCAAGCTTTCCCATCTTTCTCCTCAATTCCGACGTCGTTTCAAAACTCTTTTTCCGGATTTCCTGCTTTTCCTTCGTTTGGCACTAGTTTGTTCAAGGCTAACACATCAACGCCCGTTTAGTTGACCATATGCGGCTAATAGAATAAAGTGGACCCCCAGTTAAGATATCTTATCTTCCACTCATACAGTTTCAACCCCTCAGGAATCCGATCTGTGAATCGGGCGCACATGTGAAAGTAATGGGTGTTCACAGTCGCCGAGACGTCTCTGGAGCCGAGCATATCAGAACATATGAAATTGCGCTAGGCAATCAAGTTCCGGACATCGGAAGACATTACCGGTATAGGCATATTCAGAACCTTTCTTGAGCGGCTTGATGCAGTTGCACTGCGCTACAGTAACCCCGTAAGGGGTACTACTTGCGCTAGTTTTTTGCATATTCTAACAAAGAGTAGTCGGGAAATCTTTTCGAAGTCTTGACTGTAAAGGATTAAATCACTACTTCGATCTACTCCTCGGCGCCATCTGCGAACAGCATAAACGCCATGAAACATGCTATCATTGACAACGTCGTCCCCTCTAAAACCTCACTTGCAGGCTTAGAGGGTATAGTGCCCTAGTAGGGCATACTTTTATTTATTTGTGAGTTGGAGCTTATGCCTAGTTACAGGCCATGATCGGCGCGTGTGGAACAGTTACGAGTCAGTACGCTCAAACTATAGCTGTGACCTTTTCGATAGTTGCAGCAGAACTGTCCTTTGGGAAACAACCAGTTAAAAATTTCAGCCATTTACACGCTTAACCTGAAAATACGAATGACGGGTTAGTAGCTTCGACCGTAAATCACTGGTTTTTCTTCTTGTGAGCAGACTGCACCATGGAGCCATTGATTTTGTAAACTGTTTCCCATTGTAAGCCGGTTCATAGCCACCATCTCGTCTGTCCAGTTCGATCCGCCTAGTCACTTCAATCACCGGTGTTGACTTCTCATAATTGTAAAGCAGTCTCCACTAAAACCCGTTTCATTTTGCGATCAATGAATATTTACTGGCAAAATATGACATTTCAATCGCTGGTCACTCAACCGCAAAGTAACTCATGGTTACAGAAACAACCAGCAGCTTCTTTTTCATTTCTCCATTCAACTTCATTTTCAGAGAAAAATTGGTCATGAAAACCCAATCATGAGAAACTCTAGAGCAATCAGGTGATCACAATTTAGATTCTTTGGAGAAGCAATCAACGCAATTTTCAGGAGCTCCGCACTTCAGTCCAGGATAAATGTTTAGCTATCCACTTCCCAATTTCAAAATGTCGCGTGTTGCTTTTGATGGAGCAAGCGCAGGTAGAAGCGCTCAAAATAAACACTTCAACGCTGCCGCTCAAATTCGCAGGCTCCATTTGAATACCCTCATAATCACAAACTGACCTATATTTCTGATTAAAGCAGCAGTTTATGTTAAAAATCGATTCCCGGAACCATTTTGTATTGACGAAGTCTCCCAGGAAAAACTGGCACAATTTGCATAACGAAAGGGGTTGGTGGTGGTTCAGTCTTTGGCATCAATACATCCATTAGTCAACGGGTTTCATGCTAATGCACCTGTTCTAGGTCACGCAGAGGAGAGATAGGAGGCAAGGAAGCATGTTTGGACAAGAGCGTTAGATATCTAGATATCTAAGATAATCTAATGCTCTTGACCTAGTCTGCCGATTGAGGGTATATTCTGGATGGCGCCACGGCGTTTGTATACTTTCTTCGTTCGTAAAAGCTGTTCTGTTTTGTAAAGACAAAGCGTATTGTGTACTTGTTCCTGTTTCCCTCAATCAAATCCGGATTATAGGAGTTTATGGTACATGTGATGTCTGTGTGAAATCGACCGGTGTACATTCAAGTTGTGTACATTACGTGAGATGGTCGTGATTTGTTTTTGACAGTTTAGTCGGGTAAAAATGTCCTCGGAAAATATCGTTGCTCGAATAGCCTCGTCTGGTCAGATTACCTTCAAAGGTTATCGGGTGAACGACCAAATTATCTGTGACAAATCTTTATTGTCGGAGAAAAGCTTATTCTTTAGGTATTTTCTCTCTTCACCACTGGAGTCCGGCAGAGATGAATTTGAGATCAAGGACATTTCGTTCGAAAATCTGAAAAGGTGCGCAATCGATATTCGGAATAATATCTGTTGGCATTCATTTTGACGCAATCTGAGTTCCCATTTTTTGATTAGGGTTGTGAATTTCATATCGACATCCGAAATCGACTTGGATGGTGACAACCTGCTGGAACTACTCTCCGTCTCGATTTACTTGGCTGTTCCTTCGCTGGAGGAGCTCTGCAAGCAGAATCTTATTTTCCATGCGGATCCTCAGGATTACTGCATGATCTTCAAGTTCGCAAATCAGAACCGACTTCCGGATTTTTCGTCGCAGCTGTTACAACTCATTCATCAACACGCAGCTGATGCTTTGGCCGAAAGGTCGTTCGTGGAATGCGACGTAGACGAAGTAAGAAAAATATGACTATGGCCTCCTTCTCAATCAAAACTAGTGATACAAAATCGCATAAATCAACAGATGATTTCGATTATTGAATCGGATGACCTGGCCGTTGAAGATGAAGAATTATGCTGGCACGCCATAAAGGCATGGTACACTCATGATGCAACTAATCGGCAAAGTGACTTTGTCCGGCTATTGGATCTCGTCCGATTTCCGCTGATGCAGGTATGGGCAAAAGTGACAAATCGTGAACTTTCTCATCGTTATCACTGAGAAATTGTTGGTATCTTGTTTGGCAGGAGTATGCCCTTGCAGCAATCGGTAAATCATGCGAAGAACACGAGTTCTTTGGAAGAACTGTTAGACCATTCTTAAAAAAGACGTTGGAGATTCAGCAAGATCCGCGTCGGGGATTTGAGATAACGCATCCCAAATATCATTTGAGAAATAGCGGTGAGTTAGTTCTCAATATCCCATCACTGACTTAATTGATAATTCTTGTTGCTCAGGATTTCAGCATGGTTTGATCCTTTTTAACAACAGCGAAGTTACATCAGTGTCATTTGAACCAGCAGAGGGACACGGTTCGAAATGCTACTCTTGGAGGTCCGACATCGTGGTTGATTTGGTCGGTTTGTTTGATCCTGCCACTCAGCAAACTAAATGGCTCCACGAAGTACCCAAAAATGTCAGACCTGGGTTTGCATGTCAATCTCAAACGGGTGACCTTTTCATCTCAACCTCCTCATACAATCCCTACGTTTCGGAAGACAGAGTTCTCAAGTATTGCCTTGAAAGAGACTCATGGGACGTGGTTATCGAAGCTGGTCTTGGATATGTAAAAGGTGAACCTAAGCGCAAGTCAGTCTCCAGATCAATTCAAAGCTGTTCGCAACAAAAGGCAATGAAAGATATTCCGATCATCCGGAGCGTCAAAATGCGTAGCGAGCAAAATTTTAAAGAAACGCAATGAACGTACGTGGGTGATTTTCGTTGATTTCAGGCATGTGTGTATTGGACCACACTCTGTATGTATTCTGCGTGGGAAAAAATTTCGGACCACCAACTTTCATGACGCGGCGGGTTATCTCCATCTCTTCGTCACCGGAAGTCCCCGATTCTGATGAAACGCTCCCATTCCATTTCACTTATGGGACATGCTGCCTTGTCCAAGGAGGCTGTATCTACGTGCTGGGCTGTGGAGCATATGACACTCCGGATTGCGTCGCTCGACAGGTGTTTTGCTTCGAACCTCATACTCGCACTTGGAGCCGAAAAACAGACTCCCCGATTGACATTTTCTTGGGCGATCAAGTTTGCGCTCACTCTGACGGCTTGATATACAGTAAGTCCATCATTAAGAAGTACACTACTCTAAGTTGATCGCATCTACCACAGCTATGACTGTTAAATGCGAGAGTGGTCGGTACCTCAGCCACCTGTGGTCTTATGACCCTGTGCGTAATGTCTGGAATATCGTTCCAGGTATGCATATACCTTAATTCTATGTGGATTGCGGTACGGACCCTTTTTAATTTTCAGTTTTAGCAAGGACTTCGATCATGCGTCCACTGGGAATATATACATGGAATGAAAAGCTTCTCTTTAAGGATAGATTTTACTGGAACGAAAGGAGACGCGACTATGATTTGCTCCGCGAAACGCCAGCCGTCCTGGTTGTCAGGTAGACTGTTTGAATTTTCTTTCCGTCATTTGAAATACGAGCATTTCTTGTTTCCAGCTGCCATCATGATGTCATATGGATGTATTGTCGTACGTGTCGGAAATCGATGACTGCCATCGAAGTCTACGACACAGCGACCAAAAGAACCGTGAATTCTTGGGTTCTCGGCTCAAGGGAAACCGGCGAATCAGAATGTGGAAGTGGTGGAACCGCCTATCGAATCAGGAAGTGTAAGCAGTTCCAACTTTGAATATATGACTGTACCTTGAATCTGAAGTTTTTGACAACAGCCGCTCTTCGGGATCGAAAGGATGAGGTGAGAGCCGTCAAGGTTGGCAATGAACCCGGAGTTGCAACCTCATTGGAAGAATGCAAGCAGCAGCTGCGGATTAATCCACCAGTATACAACGGGTTTGATGGCTTCTTTAACATCTGACTTGAGTGAAATGTTAACTGCTGTTACTATAAGTGAATGCTGATGTAAAAACTGAAAAAAGCAATAACAGAACTTCCAACTTACGGGTTTTCTACTGTTGGGGACTGGGGTAAACAATGCAAACACACCAAAATGTAATGAAATGTTTCCGCGATGTCCGTCACAGGTTAAGGGGGTGGTAGAAATGGTGGTAAGCGGATTAATATAGAACTGGCGGGTAATTAGTCACTGATCACTGACATCTATAAACGTCAATTCCAAAGAAGGTCCAAGAAGATTGGTTTCGAAAACATCGAAACGAAAAATACGGTTTTCGAGAGGAGAACTTAAAAGCCCAGCGTCAAATCAGGGCAGATAACTTGATTCTCGTGGAAAATTTTGCTAGCCGGGAGAACCGTGATGTACGTACTTGAAACAGGTCAGAGGCTGGGACCCCTATTGAGGTTGCCGTTCGAGTGAAGTTGTTGATATTTTCCATGCACTTGAAAGCCATCTTGCTCGCTTCCGGGTTGCAATTCGTTGGCCAATCTGTCGATAATTGCAACACGTGTAAGCGATTTGAAAAATTACAAATACTGGCAAAGGAGAGGAAGACCGTGGTCCAGTTCAGCTAACCTCGTCAACATCGCATTCCACAAACGACTTTCCCGCCAAGACTTCAGCTGCATGTTTGTGAATGAGTGCTAAAATCGGCGATGACAAATCCGGAAGTCGGTTCAGATTCGCAAACTTGCCAGAATGAAAGCCAAGAGTTGGATTCCCAAGTTCTGTGTTTTTGAGCTTACCGTTTCAAATTAGCAAACGATAATCCTTGATAATCCTTGATTTCGAATTCATTTCTGCCAGACTCCAAGGGGGAAGAGAAGAGATTCTTGAAGAACAAGCTCTCTTCTGACAGCAACATTCGATTACAGATAATCTGGTCGTCCTTTGTGGGACCTTCGAAGCTTATTTCAAGCGATGAAATGATTCGAGCTCTGATAAATCCAGACTCCATTTTCAAACCAGTTGAACTGTCGAGATCAAAAAATGCTTGTGTGTACTCTTGATCAGGGCGGATTCATGGTCTTGGGGTCAGGGCTCGGAAATCGGGATGGGGGGGGGGGGGGGTTAATCAGACCACCGCCCAACTAATGGCCCCGGGAATCTGTATTAGCCAATGAGAATATGAGCATTTACTGTCCTTTGTGTACTGGAGGCATATTATCCCGAAATCCCGTGGTATACCGTTTCGAAACCATAGATGCCGCAAAAGAACTCTCGCAAGACAGATTTACAGTATTTGAATTGGTGACGTACTGTATACCTCGAGAATAAGCAGCCTAAATTCAACAACAACTGGTGGGGGTTTGGTCATAAATTCGTGGTGGGCTATTCGAATTATGACAATGTTTCACGCCCGTATTCGATACGATATTCACGGAAACAACCGTTGCTGGCCGCTGGCAACTGGTCCTAATTATAGAGAATGACGTCTCTGATCCTAAT
>JAQIWT010001532.1:0-10443 GCA_034696485.1 Isohypsibius dastychi | reverse complement strand
TCTTGTTCTGATTGATACCGTGACGGGTATAACGTTACTGCCTTCTAGAAAGGAGGAGTTGAATAAACTTACTTACTTACTGGACCCTTGGAGCCGTCAAACGAACTTCGCCCCTGACCCCGTTTGTTTTGGTTTTCAAGTTCAGTTTTATATTCCAGAAAGAACCTTGGAAAAAATGGCATCCTCGAAGTTTGCCAACTTACCCGGCTTTGTACGAATATTTTTATTCTGTTTGATGTATGGCTTAGTGGTGATCTGGATTGTTTAGGCGCATGACGAACCAGATGTCTATGAAACCGTTGGGACAAACTCTAATTTTGAAAACCCACTTCCGGCTGTTACCGTGAGTTTCAGTTCCAATGGTCGAGTGTTTAAATTGAAGTTGAACGAAAAACTGAAAACGGCATTCGTTTTTTTCAGGATTTATCGTCGAATGAAAACATTGAACGATTGAACATTGACAGAGGGGCTTCATATTCAGCATTCAAAGGGAAAACACTGAGCATAGATGGCACAGGTTGGTCTGCATTCTGAATTTTTTCTAACTCAGAAAAATTTGCAGTTTAATCTGAGTTCAAAAATGCCTCTACAATGAAGAGATTGGATATCTGATGAAGTGTTTGCAGACTTTTCCGATTCCATTTCCGGTGGAAGAAAGCATGGCTACCTGAGCGACCATAAGATCTGGGAAGCGGTGAGCTTAATATCCTTTAAATGTCTCAAGAAGCTTGGTGACTTTTTGGTCAGAAATTCAAAATAAATGATCGGTTTTTATCATAGTTGTTCCATTTCCGGTGGTTTTTTGGTCGACATGTTTTTCATTCGTAGGATGGCGAAGGTATCGCTGACGAGAGTTTCCAAGACCGCTACGAGAGACTGTTGAGTGAAATCCAGAATCTGGAGAAGGATTTTGAGCTAATCTCCGAAGACCGGAAGCGGGAGGAATCATTTCTTCCTCAAGTTGGGGGTGATTTCTCTTCTAAGATTGATGATCTCAAGAAACGTCTGGCTTCTTCCAACCCGGCTAAGCTTGGAAACATGTAAGTGGAATGTGATTTTTCTCACCGCAGAGGTCTCGTATGAAATTCTTTCCAAATTTGAAGAAACATGGATGAAACTTGAACCAGTTTTTTCATATGCAGTTTTGATCATTTTGTTTCAGTCATTTAACAGAATGGTTTAATGATATTTATTCGCATTTTTAGAACCAGAAAAGAAATTGGAGCTGGCGATGGACCGTCTGGGGGGCAGCCTGTGGCCCGAGAAACGGATCCATTAAAGGTTGATTATTTGCAATGTATCATTCTTCAAAATTTTCTGCTCGATTCTGTTATCGTTTTCGGATATGGTTTTTTTTGTTCTGAATTTTATATGTCAATTTTTTTCGCAGATCGTGGCATTCGAACGACGTATTAACAAGCTCGAGCAGGCGTTTGGAAGCGACAAAGATCTGGTTAGTCTCGCAAACACTTCCGGTCGACTGATTTCATTTTTATCCGTTCCACTGAATCTTGGTCTCATTATTTCGTGGTTGTACATTATCATGTGTTGCAGATGACGTTATCGGGAGATTCTAGCAACCTTATGGTAACTAATAACTACAGAGTACCCATTTCCGGCCGGCTTGGATTAGTTTGTTTTCGGTTTTTTAGGCTACCGTAACGATGTTGAAAAATCAGATGAGTCTTCTGGATAAGGATAATTTGGACCAAATCGAACAGAGGATGCAGCAGTTTCTGCCACGACTGAACACGGCTATCGAGAAACAAGCCCAGTCTGCAAATGCGGAAACTGATAAAAAGGTCAGCCCAAATGCTTACCTTACAAATATCTTAAATAATTATCTGGTAGTTTTTTGTATTGAAAAATTTAACCAGATGAAATTATGAATGCAAGAAATAGCACAATTACTGGAATTCCGGAAGATTAGAAATTAGATCGATGAATATTATAACGAATTAAAAGACATTCGTTTTATTTGACAAGGAAACTCCTCCCGTCCGCGTTTTTCCAGGCCGTAACTCAATACAGAAATGGATAGAGAAGATCATGGGGAAAAATTAGAATTTGAGAAAACATTCGGAAATGGGACGGGTGATGAGATATGAATTTTTGAAAACGTGCCATTTTCGGGGCTGTGACGTGTATTACGTCACCACACCAGCCATTGTTCGAGAGTCCAAAGTTCGATGACGTAAAACACGTCACAGCCCCAAAAATGGCACGTTTTCAAAAATTCGTATCTCATCATCCGTCCCATTTCCGAATGTTTTCTCAAATTCTAATTTTTCTCCATGATCTTCTCTATCCATTTCTGTATTGATTTACGGCCTGGAAAAACGCGAACGGGAGGAGTTTGCTTGTGAATTAGGCTCTCTGCCAACTCCTATTTTTAACCTGCTTGGTCAACTTTTGTGTTTCCTGAAGTTTTCGTTATTTATCTTTATCGATTGCATTTGTTGTGTTTCAGATCATGGAAGCATACACGTTATTGAAAAGTTGGGAGGAAACGATGGCTCAGCTCCCGAAAACAATGGATCGACTTGTGACGTTGAAGTCTATTCATCTCCGAGGTTTCCGAAACTCATCTTTCCGCAGTTGTTAAGACTTTTATCACGCTCTAATTTTCAGCCGATGAATTGGTTCATCTTCAGCATGACACGCAGGAATTACAACAGGAACTTATGACCAAAGTTGCTGTTATGGAAGGGAATATTAAATTGGTATTAGTTTAACTGTATTTAATGAGTTAGTTATTCAACTGGTTGTTTGTTTCGTTGCAGTCTGAGGAAACGTTTGCGCAGAATATGGCTGCCATTGAGAAGAATATCAAGCATTTGGAAAATCGTGTTAAATCGCTAAAACCCTGAATCAGTTCCGCGCCAGTTGTTCATTTGTTTTATTCACGTGCGAGATTTTCATCCAGTTGTTTTAGTCTTATGATTTACCTTTTTATAAACCTTATCGTTCTTCATTTGACGACGGATAGAATGCATAAAACTACATAAGGTATGGTCGTGTGCTTATTACGATTTACCAGGTCAAAGTAATTCGAAACCCCACCACCTTGTCCACTCAGTTCTCTTGACCCCACATGCACCTCGGGGGGGGGGGGGGGGGGGGATTGAAAATTGGGAACACAATGTATCGAGTTTCTCACGGTTTTTGGCGGTTTTCTGCTTCCATTTCTCGTCCTGTTATCCAAATCTTTCTCATCCCTCAGTTTCTGCCTTTCTCTTGTATGCCTTGTCAACTGGCTGCAAGTTTGTCCATAAATCCAGGTAGGTCCCCATTTTTCAGCGCTGCGGAGCACCTACTGAATTGTTGTTCTTTCTTCCAGCTTCTGTCGCTCGCTCCAATGGAGCCTCCAAATCATCCATCTACGAAGGTAACCATGATTATCTGTTCCATTGGAAAACAAATCTACTTTGTTGACACAAAATTTTCGCAAAAGAACCTCGAAGTCGTCTCCGTTGTATGTGGAATCTTCTCCTGTCGAATCATCTCATCTTTGTTCTGGGTTCATGCACCAGAACAAAATCAGAGGCGATCAAATCAGCGACAGTTGCCGATCCCACATACTGTATTGCGGAGAACAATTTAGTTAGAAACTGATGATATTATGGTTGAAAACACTTGAACATTCAATTTCGCTTCGTGGCCATGCGTGCATTTTCCGTTTTGCCCTTGATTGAGCACTGTGTCTGAGTTTTGAATGTTTTAGTGAGAATCGGATAGATACATCCTGCGACAACTTGCATCTTCTGGAGTTTCCGTTGTCGGAAACCAAGTGGCTATGGATGAATTCAGGCTTACTCAACAGCTGCTGCGTTTCCTGATTGCGGAATACCCACGTGCGTCCAGCGCTGCTGTAAACTTCATCTTCGAGAAAGTATGTTGGACAATTAATCATCTTTCTCTTGTGCCCAATTTTGATCTGATGTAAACTTTATACACAGGTTTTGGATGAACCAAACCTGGCTGAGCTCTTCGCGGATTTATGCCACTCCATCGCAACCAATGAAGACAACACCGACGAACCAAGTGACTCTTCAGGAGAAGAGGTTTTCAAGACACTCTTGCTGGTGCGGACCAAAGCATATTGGGAGGAAAAGCACACAGATTTCGTGAGTTTGGCTAACCTGGATGTGAGTGATGAAGGGGCTGCGCGAGATACGAGTGAGAGAATAAAGAATCGCTACATAGCAAACGCCAGGTACACTTCAAACTCTGCACTACATGTCTTGCACTGTTTTATGGTCCGTTTAACGCAGGTTTATTGCCGCATTGTTCAACCATGGTCTGCTCACAACGAAATTCATTGTGGACTGCTTCGCTTATCTGGTGCGAAAGATGGCCACTGCCGATGTGAATGAAAGACATGTGGAATGTTTGGCGAAGCTCCTGATGTCGACAGGAAAAGATGTCATGGTCGACTGGGCTCCGGTGAGATTTGAATCGTGACCAGAATATAATCATGCGTACATCTGTTTTTTGAAACTTGTAGGAGGTCAGTGCAGTAGTTGAATCATTCGAGAGGTTGAGCCAGTCTGGGAAACTCTCTCCTGAGCTACGCAATTTCATGCAGCTCGCCATTGGTTTGAAAGAGAATGACTTTTCTCCGACGGACACCGATCGACAGGACGAGAAGTCGGAAGAAGAGCCGAGTCAGGGAGAACGAGAGAATTTGGAAAAAGAGCCGGCCGAGATGGTTTCCCGAGTTGCGCTTCGACCCACGGAAGAAACAGCTGATGAGGTGAATTTTGCCTACTCTCTGTCGGTTCATTTCTAAACGCGATCATTTTGCGGAACGGTAGAAAGTGGTGCGTCAAATTCGTGATCTGCTTGACGAGCTGACTCCGGAGAATCAGCTAAGCATTAAAGCACAGCTGACTGATATACCGTTTGATGAGAATCCTGAACTGCTCAAATGCACAGTTGACATGATATTCAAGAAGGTGGATTCCATTTCAGTGGATCTCCTTTACTTAGAGTCACCTTGATCACCGTGATAATTTGATTCCAGGCTATCACAGGTTCTGATCAGGTCGATATTTACGCAGAACTTTGTCACGAGTTAGCCGACAGGGAATTTCCGCAAATCGTGCATGCCGACTGGACTGTTTCTGGACCTCTCAAGTTTCGCAATGTTCTTCTCCAGCGGGCTCAGCGATATTTTGAGAAGACTGACAAAGAAATCATTGAAGTGGAAGCTGCCGAAGTCAGTGACGAGACCGACAAGAATCAGCTTGAAGAAGTTGCCCTCAAGAAGAGAAACGTGAAACAACGATATTTTGGCAATATCAAGTACTTAAAATTCACTTCGGTTCGTGGTTGGATTCAACGTGCTTTTGAAGGTTTATCTCGGAGTTGTTCAAGCAAGAAATGTTGAGTGAACGTATCATTCTCAGCTGTTATTCACGTCTTCTCCCGAAAAAGGCCGATTATAGCGATTTGGATGAGGAGAAGGTGGAGTGTTTGGTTGAACTTCTGAGAAGTACCGGAGAAGCCGTCAGCATGTATCCAGAGTGTTCACAGGTGAGACGAATGTACATTAGCAGATTTATTTCGGGGGAAAAATAGGTCTTGCGAACAGAGCAGAGAAGGCTCGATGTTTTTTACTGCGAATATCTTATGATTTGGTGATTTTTTCGTGTATTCAAAGCGGTTATTTCAGTCAGTGATTCTTAAAAAACTCTATATTTTGATCGTTTCTTTGTTGATTTTGATCACCTGAATAAGCTAATTATCAATGTCTCATTCCATGTAATGTTTCGTTGCAGCAAGTGGATTTGTTCTTCAAGTCGCTGGAGTCGATGATCGATTCGGGGAAGACTTCATTTCGACTTCGTTTGCTCATGCAAGATGCCCTAGATCTGAAGAACAACAAGTTCATCCCACTAACTTAATGATCTTTATGAGAACTGTTAATTTGACGAATGAGCTTCTGATTGAATGATCGGCCAGTACCTTTCGTTCGGCAAAAATGATAGATGTTCACCCCCTCGAATTCTGATTATTTAGTCCAGAGGAGTAAGCGAACAAGTGATGAAGTGATGCAGTTTTAGTTTCTTGTGTTTCATGTCTTATGATTCTGACAAGACTATACAGTAGCGTATAACAGCAAACTTGAATTGATCAGATACAGATCTCGATTACCTGGTACAGTAAAAGTCATTAGAGTGGACCACCCTTCGGTTATTGATTTGCTGGTCCACACCACATACATGACTGGTCCACTTAATGTCGAACATCTGTTCTTCTAGTTCAAAATCAGTTCATGCTTCTTAATTCAGAAACTGCCATTTTGTTTTAAAATTGGAGAATTTAAACTACAGTTTTAAACCACTGAATGATACCGATACGACGTGCGACTTTCCCATCTCTTGGCAGCATACGACAAACTGGCAACAATCCGGCCTTGATCGTCCAGCGTCTTCGATTCCAAACTGTCACGATGAGAGACCTGTTGTTTGCGCTTTGGAGAAAACTGTTCATGTCGGATTTCACCCAGTCTTTGTAATATCCGAAATGAGATGATCGCTGGAGTTATGAATTGTGCCGTCATTTATTGTCATGCTTTTTTTGTCATGCTTTTATCAAAGTCTGTCATTCGTTGGTAACGTTTCAAACGTCGATGAAGCTACTATGGTAGAAGAATTCACGCACACTGTATCTAATCGGAAGAACTGGGCCACAATTCTTGCAATCAAAGCAGCCAACGAAACTAGATAAAAAGGTGCGCAGAGCTTACACGTACTGACCTGACTTCCCTGTACTGACGCTCGCGTGGGTGTATGTGTTTATCAAGACAATTGTTCTAGTTGTTTGAGATAAACTTGAGCCCTGACGGATCCCAGGTGTCTGAATTTCCAGGGGAGATATTTTTCACTAGGACTACTTCAACTTTCTTGGAATCGTATTGCCTGAAGTGGTATAAGCCGACTAAAGTTCTGCACCAAAGCGACCATGACTGAATTCAGTGTAAATCAACAGTTAATACGTTTTCTGATTTCGGAAAACCCGCAGTCATCCAGCGCTGCTGTGAATTTCGTCTTCGAGAGAGTATGGTGTGCAGTTGTGAGGTTTGCTCCTGCGTCATCCAAGGTTTTACACTGTAGGTTTTGGATGAACCAAACTTAGCTGAGGTCTACGGGGATTTATGTTACTCCATCGCTGTCAGCGACAACAACAATGACGAACCAAGTGAAACTCCAGGACAAAATGTTTTCAAGACAGCCCTGCTGGAACGAACCCGACCGTATCTGGAGGAAAAGCATCCAGACTTTGTGACTTCAGATCACTTGAACGAGAAAAACTGGAAGATGAATCATAATTTCGCACGGTCGTGTCAGTTTGGCGACAGAGTCAAGCATCGTTACATAGCAAACGCTCGGTACAGGTTCAGTTTCATTGCGCCATATATTATAGCCATTGCATAAACTATCAATTAAGGGTCAGGCAACCGATCAGGGTTCAAGTGCTCAGCCAAGAGATGGGCGATTAGCCCATCTGTTCGCTAGATCCGTTTCCAGGCCCGCTGAGTGATGACTTGGCTGATTCGTTTATGCAATCGCTTTATTGTTTTACTGGCCTCTCACTCACAAGAAGATTCATACCTGTGTTAAAATCGCAGAAATATGAAATTAGTCTATTTAGATAGAGCATGCTTGGGAGAAGATTTTCAGATTTTTTTCAGCGGCAGAACTCATAACCGTCGAAAGACATGATTTTCTGAAAATGGTACGTTTTGGGGGCTGAAATGCAAAAGTGACGTCACGAATTAAGAAGCACGAACCGTGGCTTGTGATGCCGACACGCGCACCAGCGCGTGTCGGCATCGAAAAAGAGCCATTTTCAGATCATATCTTTTGACGGATATGAGCTCCGCTGCTGAAATAAATCTTAAAATCTTCTCCCAAGCATGCTCTGTCTAAATAGACTTATTTCATATTTCTGCGATTTGAACGCAGGTATTAAGCTCCTTGTCAGGTTTATAGCCGCATTGTTCAAGCATGGGCTTGCGACCACAAAATTCGTTGCCGACTGTTTCATTTATCTGTTGCAAAAACTAGCCCCTGGCGATGTGAATATAAGACATGTGGAAGGTCTGACGAAGCTGTTGATGCTAACAGGAGAAGCGGTCATGGCTGACCGGTCTCTGGTAAGATATTCATATGATCAGAATCGTAATCGCTCAGATTAACTTGCTGAATGTTATAGCGGATTGATGGAATTATTCGCTCATTCAAGAGGATGAGCAAATCTGGGAAGCTTTCTTCTCAGCTTCGCACTTTGATGCAGCTCGCATCTGATTTGAGAGAAAGTCGCGTTGATCTCAAAATTGTTGAAGGAGCAGCTGATGAGATAAGTTCCGATCACTGCCAGTTCCTTCTGTAACGCAATCCTAACTTAACGTGGGCTGACAGGGTGTCTTGTTTCAAATCCGTTGTCTTCTCGAGAGACTGACCCCGGAGAGTCAACGGAAAGTCACAGCACTGCTGAATGGCATACCTTTCGACAAGAACTATGAAACACTCCGACGTACAGTGGATATGATATTCGAAAAGGTTGAAGTTTTCTTAGTTGTGACCAGTAGAGTCATCTCGTTACACCTTGGTTGTCATCACGCGCAAACTAAAACTTGATTTCAGGCTACAATGGATTATGACTACACCATCCACTCCCTATAAGATTCAGGTTTGGCAAATCTTGTAGCGAGTGAAACCACAACAAAAATCCTGTGGAAAGGGCCTCTGTCGTCACCAAATCCGTAAGGTGACCTTTCGGTTTTTTTGACCTTGCAACAGCAGAATTATCACGGGCACCGAGTTTTCTGCAGGCAAACCAGTTTTTAGATCAAATTTCAACATAATCGACAAACTGAAGCTTTTTCGAATTCGACTGCGGAGACATGATCTCATTGGAGTTATTTTCCACCGATTTTCCATGAAGTAAATTTGGGAGTAATCAAGTAATGATTCAAGAAGTAGGAAACAGGTTGCAATTAACAAATGGTCTCAATTCTTGACTTCTTGTTCAATTTCAAAATCACAACAAATACAGGGATGGGTGATCGAGTCGAAATGCCAAGGGGTTGGCGAATCTTGTAGCGAAAATCACCTTGTTCTGTAAATGTCGGACCCTCAGTCCAATAGCTACAATACGTCACAGCTACGACACGATTGTTGAATAATCTTGTAGCACCTGAATCTTATAGGGAGTGGATGGTGTACTCGGAGTGTTATGTCAAACTTTGCCACGCTATCCTCGGCAAAGAAGTCCCGGAAATCAGACATCTTGATGGAAGTGTGCGTGCACCTCTCAAATTCCGCACGCTTCTTCGCCAGCGAACTTAGCGATATTTTGAAAAGACCGCTGGAGAAATTATCGAATCAGAAGCTGTTAGACTTGGTGATGAAAATAAGACTGATACAAATAAGGCTGAAGTAGTTTCTCTTAAGAGAAGCGAAGTTAAACGACGGTATTTTGGCAACATCAGGCATGGTCATTTATTCCGGTTTCGGTTGGTTTTGAGATTTTATGGAGTGGGTTTTATATAGGTTTATCTCAGAGTTGTTCAAGCGAGAAATGTTGAGTGAACGCATTATTCTGAGCTGCTACTCCCGTCTCCTTCCAAAGAAGGCCGATTATAGCGATATGGATGAAGAGAAGATGACGTGTTTGATTGAGCTTCTGATGAGCACCGGAGACGAAGTCAGCATGAACCCCGATTTCTCGAAGGTCAGATAACCGTATCTTAGTACAACGAAGTTACTGTACCAGTCACAAAACTAATTAAAATTCAGCTGCAATTTTTCAATTCAGTTCAACTTTCAACTTTCAATTTCGTAACATATATTTCGAAAAGCGGTGTAATGGCTGTAATGCGATTTGTTAATAAAAAAAATCATATGCCACCATCCATCCTATGTCATGTTTTGTTGCAGCAAGTGGGTTTGTACTTCGAGTCGCTGAAGTCGATGATTGATTCTGGGGAGATTTCATCTCGTCTTCGTGTTCTCATGGAAGATGCCATCAATTTGAGGGATCAAGTCATCTCACAACCTAGAGATCATTTTGACGACTGTTGACAACGCCATCTGAACATTTTGTCACATTTTCCACCAATAGTTTGATTTCGGTTCCACCGATGTTTCGGTCAACAGCATCAAGTGCCTTTTAAATTCCCAGTTGGTTCACATAAACAAACGGACGTTCAACTCGAGGAGAAAACTCAGCTAATTACACTCATATCAGTATACACATATTATATACATATTGGTGTACACGGTTGCAGGTCGAAAGAATGCGTTATCCTATGCAACTATGAAAAAGGAATGCAGTCCAGCCGAATGGTCGTACTCACTCGATTACGGAAAGTCAAAGTGTAGTTTCCCATGTTCGTACCAGTGTTAGTGTTGAACAAGTTTGAAAATGGAG
>JAQIWT010001531.1:0-10445 GCA_034696485.1 Isohypsibius dastychi | reverse complement strand
GCTTTAAAACGACACCTTGTTTGGATTGGAGAAATGATTTGGAACTGAAATATCAGTGCGTCAATTCAAGAGTTTTCAACACACTGCGTCAGTCCACCTCGTTTACTGGTAGTCGACGACACACGACGCCGGTCCATTATGCAGCGTATTCCCAGAAAAATCTCGCCGTGGCATGATTTTTTCGTTTATGGCCGCCGCCTGGCGGGCATACTGTTTCTAAATTGAACTTTTTTGCGATAAAAATAATCAGCACGGCAACCGAGTCTATTTTAGGAAAAACCAGTTTAAGAGATATGAACAATGGGGGGGGGGGGGGGGCGTATGCCCACCCCCCCCCCCCGCATGCCCTCCGTAGGAGGGCATAAAGAAAAATTGGTCCAGAGACCGTTTTTCTGGGAATATTTATATTTTAAATAAACCGCAAGCCGGCTCAAATAATGAGGTAACAAATTTTTCGCACCTTCAATATGCTTCGCATCGAAATAGAAACCATATCGGCAAGAAAAGTAGAAAACCAATTTCAACCACTGCAAGGCCTTCGAATTTTTCGTCGTATCACGACTCAAGAAAGAGACTGTTGAAGAATTATCAGATTCCACAATTACTAACTTCCCTGTCAATAAAAGTGCCCAAACTAATATTGGAAGGCAGGCGGCTACCAGTTCGAGAAAATTTATATTTTCAACAAAGGACCAGTCCAAATGAGGAGGAGTCAGTTTGTACTGAATGAATTGTTCATCGGAACAAATAAAATCACATTTCCATGTGCCCCAAAACCAAGAACCTGACATAAAAGCGCCAAAACCGAGAAAACACGCATCCATGAAAATAACAATAATTTCGCGAGTTTCGCCAAAATACTGTGGGATAAGCCCATTGAAGTTTGTGGCAACATCGGACCACCATCTTAATTCGTTTAGCATAATTTAAGATACACGCACTCGGTGAGAATCATGTTTGACCGAAACCATTACGTCAATAAAAATCCGGGAAAATGTGCGAGCACCATAAATAGCCCGAGCGGCAAAGGTCAAATTTCCAACTAAAATTTCCGGCACTTTTTTCGTCACTTTGGAGCGCAGAGTCATCTGGCTTGTTATTAATTTCAAGTGAGAAATTTTCTCTTTGGGTAATAGGACCTTTTGGTTTACGGAATCTGAAATTAAGTCAAGAAACTGAATATTAGTCGTCGGACTAATGACTTTTTCCCAATTCACTGAAAATTCAAGTAAGACCAACAAAGAGATAAGCATATTCTAATGCCTTCCACACTCTTCAATCAGAGAAGCGATGTTCAGAAAATCATCAAGATACGGCACTACCATAGCACCTCGTTTTCGCATCATTCGTGCAATGGCAGTCGAAATACGGTGGAAGATAGCCGGAGCGCGAGCCAAACCAAAACACAAAAAGTTATCCACATGGTATTTCTCCTTTTTGCCATCAAGGCTCCATCGGAAGCCTTGTAACTGACGATGAGGTGGATAAACTGGCACATATCGGTAGACCGACTTTAGATCAACAATCGAATAAAAACAACCAGGTTTACTAAATTTGACCGCATCACCAACTGACGAGAACGAAAAGGGTTCTGGTAACATATATGAATTCAAACTGTCTTCCGCAGGACGGCTACAATCTGTGATCGGGCGTAGCTTGTCGGTACCTTTTTTGGGACCCGCTCCAAGGGCCTGAATACGATGCGTTTTCTCGCTTTGACAGCTGATCACACCTGACCTTGGTTCTTCTGCATAAATCTTGTTTAGCTTAATTCGAGCGGTTTCGGACAGAGCATTACCAGTAAAGACAACAATTCTGGCCACAGCTGGGATTCACGTGAAATTCTGACCACCCCAATTTTTTTGATCTGACTGGAACAAACTATATATCATTCGAAGGATCTCCTCAAGGTCTATCGAATGGTATGGATAGCTGCCACAAATATATATTTGGCAATGAGTTATTGACCAACTAAGATTTGATTGATTTGGTACTATTTGGCTCATGCGCACGACCAAGCGCGATGCCAGAACGATGCAAACAAGTCCCTTTGCCTTTTTTGGTTGGAAATTCAGTTCAGTTCTGTTTTTCTTCACGGATTTGATTGAAGAAAAACAACGACTCAGTCAAATCCTCACAAAAACGCAGAGCGCGCAGCGAAGCGCGCAGATATGAACCACAGTTTTTCTCGGTCTTGTTCTTTCTCCTCACAGAAATTCAACCCAAGATCGATTTTCACAGTGATCACTTAGAATATCATTCTTCAGGTCTTTCGGGCCATTTTGATGAGAAACACTGGGTTTTCCATGCGGATTACATGTCAATCAATAAGTGTTTGTTGAAAGTTTTACCGAGCTGCCTTTTTTTCGGTTTTAATTTTGCGCTGTTGAATATCATATCATTCGATAGCTCTTAAAGAGATCTTTCGAACGACATATGGTTTTTCTCAGCCAGATCAAAAAAATAGGGGTGGCCAGAATTTTACGTGAATCCCAGCTATGGCCAGAATTGTTGTCTTTACTGGTAGCATAATTTTTCGACTCGCTCGGAAAAACAATTAATGCATCAGGTACGATTTTAAAACCATGTCGGATCCCATCCAGTAGAAATTCTTTATCAGGGTCATCACACAACTTCTTCTCCCAGATTTCAATCGCACGATTAAGAGAGGAAATAGTCGGTAAGTCCCAAACGAAATCAACAGCGTCAAAAGAATGTACCATGCCTTTGGTTCGATTAGTAGTACATTGCTTGACGATTTGACACGAAAGCTTGTTATCAGATCAGAACAATCAGAAGGGCCATCTGGGCTGTGAAAGTTAAGGCTTTTGCTTACTTCCACTAGTCATTTCCCAGTGACTTTACAAAATTTACGCGGGTGGCCGAAATTATGGCAGAGGCTGCAACGATGGGCGTACTGACACACTTTCGGTGGGAAATGGCAGTTTCCATTGTTGAAATTGAAGCAGGGTCCCCGGTTATCAATCGGACGGGATGGTTAGTGGTGGATTGCTGGTCGGTAGGCTGGTCCATAAGAGGTGGATGGCTGGTTGTTGAAACGGTTTTGGTCAGGTCGAAAATGCTCCATCGGGCGGTCTTTTTTGGATAAAAACAACGTAGTGGTGTTAAAATACTGATTTTCTAACACGAGCCTGGCCTGTGGGTCGTTTAATCGGAACTTCCCTCTCTGAGCATGTCGGCGGAACTCGTCATCAAACTGTAACACTGCATCGGCAAAAAATTCACGGCGCTTGATAGCAAAAAATTCGGTATATTCTAGATGCTCAACTAATACTTCAGAACAATTAGGTGAATGGGCAAGCCGTCGGGCATTCTCGATCATTCTAACAAAAAAATTATCCAAACGAATATCAAGTGGTCCGATTTTAGTTCAACTGTCTAAGCGACGCTTTACCATGACAAAAGTATGCGGGCGAGGTAAATCGGAGGCGAGACAAGGTGGTTTCTTTGAAAAATCTTCCTCTAGAATCTCAACTTCTGACTCACCCTCGTCCTCACTCAAATCTGGAGCATCCCGTTTTTGGTATTTATTAAAACTGCTTTGCCGGCGTTTTTGAGGGGTGAAAGTGGAGGTTGACGCTAGGCTGGCAAGGCGATCTGATTCTGGTGGGTTTGTGATGGGGAAAAGGAAATTCCGGATAAGGATACGATCTTTTGCCATCATGATTATTCCCGGAAGGTCAGCTTCACGCAGAGCTTGAAAATGACTCACGTTTGTGAAAGCTTTCTCCTCCAATTCGGCGACTGTAGCTTGGGTCAATTCCAGGTCCAAGGTTGAAATGAGGGTTTCCGGATTCAGCGAGATTTCTTTTATCTTGTCGTACAATCTGTCCACAATATCCTGTTTCAGGGTTAGAATGTCACTAATTCCAGCATTTGCGCAACGTTCCTTAAGCTGGGGAACGGTCAGTTTGAGAAGTGCAGATTTCGACTCAACCATGATTGAAGAATTATCAAAACTGATGCGAAACAGAGAGCGATCAGCGCTGAAGTAAGGTAGTTGAGACTGCAAGGCAAGGAATTGAGGAACAAAGGCTGTGGGAGGGATCTCTGTTTATATCCAAATTCTTGCTGCAGAATTTTTCTCGTTTTTGACTGATTACAAATATGCAACCAGAAATGCACGTGAATGAGCCCGGCGAGAACCATGATTCATGGTTTTCCACTGTTAAATACCAAGATTTCGAGCCGGTTTGCTCATATCATCAGTTGAGTGATAGAAACATTGAATAAGACATATTTTCACAAATCTGGAACGAGCAGAAACCTTTTGATTGAGCTGATCGTGAGAACAAGTTTCTCGCCGGATCATGGTTCTCGCCCGGCGGGAAATTTGATTCCTTGCATCAAGGAATCAAGTTTCTGGCCGGCTACAATAGCTGGTGATGCAATATGGATCCAGTCGTACATCCACGATGCTTTGGATAAGGGCGCGTTCATCAGGGTCAATTTCAGTAGAATTTTTGCGTATATGAACAGAGAACGATGTTGGCAAGCACGTATCCTGGCACTTCAGGAGGATTTCTAGAAAATCGGGGTCCTCCTACACCGTCAGAAATTTGGCATGGCAAATACGATTAATCGTTCCTTGTCCTTATTTTCTGCCATCTTATGATATCAGATGGACTCATTTTCTTCCATCTGCTAATATCAGATGGACTTATCACTTCGATGGAATACCACTCTTCTGTTTGGATGTTTGAGTCATAATAAAAGCGCATTAATTTATCTTCGCGATTATCTTCCGACGTATGATGATCATGCATCTTATCTGGTTTATAGGCATCTGTTTATCGTTGCAGTTGGGTCACCGGCATGACCCATTGTTAGTTAATCTCGAAGCTTAGCATGCCAAACCCCGTTCTCAGTATTTAGTCTCGCCACCGTGAATCCAAAATTCATAGAACATTCGGATCGCTACGCATATTCAATATCACAGGCAGCCTCAAATAATAGTCGTTTCCTGGTTCCCAATCCCAACATGGCAAAAATCAACGCAATCGACTTCTCCCAGATGGTCCTGATGGTTTTGTTGATGCCCAAGATGACGGCTGGTCTATGGGGAGCTTATGGAATATGTATGGGCATTTGTGTTGGCGTTCTATCTGCCTGCGCTGCGGCTGGGACTGCTGCTTGCGCAGCAGTGCCTCCAGCCGCTCCAGCCGCACTAATCGCTTGCGAAACCGCTTTCACCAGTTGCACAAGTTCCTGCCTATTCGCATGGGCCCTACCGTGGTAACGAATCAGCCCGTCCGTCCGTTCATTTGATTTTCGTCAACAATTTCAGCTTCTTATTGTTTCAATGATTCATTATGTACCGTATGTTTGCATCGAAACAACTCGAGCAGACTAGTTCGAGCCCTTCGACGATTATTTCTCATATTTTTCAGTTCCATACATTGAAGCAAATAAAAACCTGCCATCTTACCTGCCACGATCATTATTTAGCCGGCGCAAGCAAAACGAATCAACTGATTAATTTGCTCGTTTGCAACCCCTGTTGTGCACTCAATTAACTCTGAGCCCGCCTCCGGATTTGGCAAGGCGACACAGCCCAGACTGATGCAAAAATTTTACAAGATTCTTGTTATCTCTAAATGGAACCAAAATCAGGCGGCTTCCTAGATCGTGCCATTTGGGCTAGGACTGTACCTGCACGCTTCTGTGCGGCAGGTTATAAACAATAGTTACTTACAACAGTGGTAACTGCTGCGTAATTCGTGGTAGCATAATTCTATGCTAATCGGTGGAGACGAAATTACGGGGCAGGCTGCAATTCAGAATTTCGTCATTTCAAAGAGGAGCTTAGAGGCTCCTCTTTGAAATCAAATTGCACGACTGGCTTACTTTCCTGAAATTGCGCCCCACCAGTTTCATGATGAATTACGCCTGAGTTTCAACTGTTGTAAGTAACTACTGCAATGCGAAATGCATTTTTAAGTAAATACGTCTCTGCCAAACTAAAGAGTTCGGTCTGTAGAACTAAATCTCCCTTTTCTGCTGTTCCTATTCAAGCACAAAGATGAATTCGGAGCAACTGTTTCATTCACTCTTTTGTAGCCATGAATTTAATTTCCTTTCAGAAATAGAAGATTCGCTCGGTGCGCTTGTCCGTGCTCAGTTGGTAAACACCACCATGCTAAAGCTCTGCGCGGAAAACGTCTCCCACTGGGTCGTTGATACAGAACGCGTCGCTATTGGTACTTGGTAGCACGGTTACAATCCGCACGAAGAACAAAGAGCATGACCGAATCCTCCCATCAGTGTGTGGTACAAAAGAGATCCAGTTCGTGTACGGATTACGCATTCGCCAACTGCCCCCCTATAATCGAAATAAACTCGGTACAAAAGCCAATAGTTTATTCAACTTTCATATTGGGTGTTGGTCCGCACTTCTCCAACAGCGCAGAGAGAAACCGAATCCCATGTGGGCAACAATGGTTGGGAAACCCAAACCAGCGCTTATCAATAAAGGACTATTTAATAACCGGCCTGCGCCGACTCAACATTAAATTAATGGTCAAGGTTGCACATCGCCCACGTCCCCATCCAAACTGCCTCCATTGGTTTTTTTATCACAGCAGTCATCTTTCCTGTTTGATCAAATCGATGCACTGACCCAATTCCTCAACGAGATATGTCTTGAACTGGCCTCGACGTGAACACTTTTTTCATATGAAAATGTGGAAATGCTTTTGCTCGTTTTTATTCATCGTTGATGCCATCCATGTTGCCCAGTCCTGGATGAACCCCTTTGCAGACCAGGCCATGATGGGTGGTGGCGTACCTTTCCAGGACCCCGCTGCTCAGGTCCTCGGAGCGGAATTCGCAGGCGGGGGAAACCCCTTCAATTCCGTCACTGGATTCAACATGCCGTCACCGTTCCAGTCAATGAATCCCTACCGTTCAGCTTCCTCCTCTTCGAGCATTGGTTCAATGTACGTACTCCTCGAAGTTTTGAGAAATGGATTTTTGATTGGTTTGTTGTAGATGTTACTGTGATGTCCGGATCAACAAGATGGGAACCCCGGGTGATCTGCTATACAAGCTGCATTATCCGACGATAAATGCCCAGTCTTGCCAGATTGCCATACAAAAATGTGCGACAGCCTGTAGAACACAAGCACAACGTCAACTGGCGGGACTGGTTGATTTCGAGAGTGGTGGACTGGAGAATGTTGTCCCGGAAAAAGACGTGTCAGTTGGGACAACGTTGTGCAAAGAGTAAGTGTGCATGGCTCAGCGAGAATCAGAGCCCGAGCTTCAAGGTGATAACCAAGTTTCCAAACTGAGTTCGAATCATCGTGGAGAAGTTATCACTGGTTTTGTCGAAATCTGCAATCTTTCAGGTGGATTCATAGATATAAGTTGCATGTTTGCGTCGCGGGGAGGGTGGCGCTTGGTGAAAGCAAACGATCAGCAAACATTGCCGCAACTTGAAGCAGTTACTTGAGGTTTTCTTTTTTGCGGCGCATGAGACCGGGTCTGCAGGTTTGCAAGCGAATCATAAGCTTCATTCAAAATGGACGGTGCCTGTGGAGTCGCAACGACAAGTTGTTTGCTTTCATCCACACTTAGATCAGTTTTACACTTGTCCTGCTACAAACCAACAACTGCTAAAACTTCATCATAAGATACATTGCGCCCGAAATTATTTTCATACATCGTTGCCGAAAGACTTTGGTTGATCCGAGGTTCGCGTGTGGGCTATGGAACATTCCCTCGATAGTTTCTCATGCTTGCGAGCTCCTGACGATACGACTTCTGGCACGTCCCTCAGGATTCGGAGGTCTTTGAGGCTTATGGTATACGGAGATCCTTGATATAAGATTCGAGCGTGGTTCTTCATAACAGTGGTCACCAGGCCAAGTCCAATATTCCTCGATTTTGAGACCATTGTATTGCCTTCCTTGGTATTGCGGAACATGACGTACTGACCTGACCAAATAAAACTTCCATCTTAAAAACGAGACCATGGCTAGATTGACCAACCTGTATCCAGTGCCACTCCACTGTTTCGGTTCCGCTTGTCAAAACACTTCTTCTGTCTTTCTCGCTCTTTTTCAATATTGTTTTGCACTGTTTCAAGTAGGGTTGGCATCCCACGTCCCAAATGATCCCAAATCCCATCCCAAGCATCCCACCCTTCCCATCCCATGGAGCTTCGCTGGGAGTGGGATCTTGGGATGGGAATGGGATTGGGATAAGTGGTAGTTGAAACACTTGCGCTTCATTTGCTGGCTGTATATCCCCAAGCCACGGACATCGAAAGAGTTTGGAGTATAATGAAAGGTGTTCACACTTGGCCGCGGAATCGTCTCAAACTCGAAGAAGGTCACCGGTGCTGCTGCGATAAAGATGCAGATAATTCGTGATCGGAAACCAAGTGCTGTGTCGAGCAAGAAAATGGAGTTCATTTCATTTTTGCAAGAGAGGAATGCCAAGACGATTGTTCAAGCCCAGCCAGTGACGTTCATTATTTTGTTGAAGACCTAACTGACGTGGTGCATATTATTAATAACTATAAGAATCAAGCTGAGGGAGAGGAGTCACCAATGGATTGGTTGGATTCCGGTGCTGCACCAAGTATTCATGTTGATCGTTTCTTTACTTTGACTGATATTTCCAAACTGTTTGGTGATCAGTAGTTGAGACTCATTTGCTGATAGAAATTAAATTTGGAATCTCGTACAGTAGAATCTTACTTAAAGAAAAATTTTTCGAGAGAAAACAGTTCATTTAATTAAAATTCTGTGTCCCAATTTCCCAATCCCAAGTCCTTCCCAAAAATCCCAGTCCCATGACATCCATCCCGTCGGATCCCACTCTTCCCATCCCGATCACATCCCATCCCATTTCGTTTTTCCGGCTGGGATCACAACCCTAGTTTCCAGCAACATCTTCTTTACGGAGTTGTATTGATGGAAAATTTCGGATCCCTGCTTGTTGAGCTCAGCTTATATTTGGATGGTTAAAGAACAACGTTGCGTTTCAAAGGGGCACATGCCTGACCACCTTGTTCTCAGATGAGGCTCTGAGACTTGTTGATTTTTCAATTTGAGCTCTTTGCAGAGTTATATTGGAGTTTTATCATGGTTTTCGCCGGATTATCATGGATTTTGACGGATTATCATGGTTTTTGCCCGGCGAGAAACTTGACTTTTTGAAGGAGCCGCCGTCAAGTGTTGTGCCGGAGTCACTTTCTGGCGAGAAACTTGATTGTTACCTTTTTGTAATTTGCTCGATGCTGAGTTGATATGTTGAGAAAGTAGAATCACAATACTGCATTACGGCTGACGTGAAAGCACACAAGATGTGATCACCGATAAGACTCGAGATCCCCAAAAATCCGGAATTCGAAACAGAAACAGGAAGGCGCGCCGGTTTAAAGGATTTATTAATTTCCTTTGGGCGTTTCCGCCAGGGACATCTCCTTCATGATGGAGAAGGTTGGCGCAATGCGTCCTAAACATGCCAGACTATCCAAGAAAGTGTGATGATACAGTCGAAGAGAAAGCCTTCCGAAAGGCTTCGTCGCGTACGATATATTGTTGAAAGCAGTCGCTTCTCCAATGTCCTTGAGCTTTGATTGATTCAGATGAGACTCCAGACTGTGATGCGAACGTGGCGGCTCCTTTGCGGAAGGAATGGATGGAGTAGTTTTTGGAATCATAGCCGGCTTTGGAAAGGGTGATTTTGAGATCCCGCGTAAAGTCGGCGGCATCCAACGGTTTGAGTGAAGATGGGGCGCTATAGCAAAGCAGAGGTCCATCGGGACTTGTGAAACGTTTCGCAACAATTTCTGTATTTGATGAACGGGACAGAAACTCTTTCGTGCCACTTTCTGAACGGGAATAAGCATGGTTTTTCCAATGAACCTGTCAGTTTTCAGTACTAGCACACTCAAAACAAAACCATCGGGTTTTAGAGTAAGGTCACATAATCGTAACCATTTCGTGCCAGACTTTGTCCAAAATAGGTTAGACCGACGTAATAATGTAAAGTAAGCGATGAGGCACGCCGTCCGAAATACTTGACGGAATCTCCCCGGAACTAGAGAAAGATATCGGTATATTGCTTTTAAAGGAAAAACCAGAAGAAGCAGAAATTTTCTATTCGGAAGCTCACGACGTGATCGTCTCAGACCAGCCAGCGTTTGCTTCACAGAGAAATGAGAGAGGTCGGGGGCATCGAAGATGTTATGATTGTGAAGGGTAACCAGCGCAGAAAGATAATTATTCACACTCCTAAGTTCCATTGATTTTGATAGATATGCAATGTGAAATAAAACGATATTGAGATCAGCAGGCATCGGCCTCAAATTTAACTGTTGATAAAAACTGAAGAAGAGAATTTTTGGGGCTTTAAAACGACACCTTGTTTGGATTGGAGAAATGATTTGGAACTGAAATATCAGTGCGTCA
>JAQIWT010001530.1:0-10446 GCA_034696485.1 Isohypsibius dastychi | reverse complement strand
ATCCGAGGATTCAAAGCTGGATCACCTCCGAGAATGTGGGCTTCAGCTTGCCGATGTCCATGAGAATTTACGAGCCATTCAAAGTTCCTGTTGGTAAGGTCCACAGTAGTCTTCGAAGATGACAAATCTAATTTGTAATTATGTGCAGAATTTGTGCGAAAATGGGACATGAACCGGACTCTCGTTTAGAAAACCTGATCACGCAGTGGCAATTCGTCGTTTGTTTATATGGACAGTCTCTCACTTGCCGTGTACTGTAATCCTTTCATGGCTGCAAATCACAACTTATCATTTTTACGAAGTTCGTGATTGGTCAATTGACAGCTAGTTTATGTTGATTCGAAAAGAAAATTTGTGGTTCTGAGTTGAGTTGCAGTTTCAGAAAAAAGTGTCTCAGTTCCGCCCCAGTAAGCAAGCATGCAGCATCAAAACTGAATCGGGAAAGCACAAATGTTAGTAAAATAGATGACAACACTGAGCTGCCCAAACAACCAGAACGATGACAGTGCTATAATTTTTCGAGTTGGTCCGTTGTGGATCTCACTGTTTACTACTGATCCACCATAAGCTGTTTTTTAATGCTCGAGAATGGCTCTTGTGAGAGAAACACCGCAGCGTCATCGCTTCCGACTTGATGAAAAGAATTCACCCACAGAAGAGACATGGTAACTGAATGCTCTGTTTGTTGTCGCCTTGACCTTGAATAAACAACAATACGTCACTCATTGAATCAAACAGCTGATGCGAGTTGAAAAAGCATAAGCAAAGAGAAAGGCTGAGAAAATGTTCTGGTTTATTTTAACGGTAAATTTGATAGGGCTATAAATTGCTCGCAGGCAGTCACTAGAGTATTCTTTCTTTTCCCAACAATCTGTTCTAAGAATGTACCGTCTTACCTACTTCGACCAGACCGGGCGGGCGGAAATCATCCGCCTGCTTTTTATCCTGGCTGGAGTGACCTTTAATGACAACCGAGTTCAACAGGCTGACTGGCCGGCAATGAAAGCTGGTGAGTTCTTCTACGAACTCTATCTCGGTTTATTTTAAATCACCGCCTTTGCACAGTTACCCCTTGGGGCCAGCTTCCCATGCTGGAGGAAGACGGGAAAATACTGGCTCAGACCATTCCGATCATGCATTATCTCGGCCAGAAACACGGTGAGACCTCACCTTTTGAGCACGGCATTAAGAAATGCCGTTTTTCACGTCTTGTGAGCATCCTGATTTGCAGGCATTGGCGGAAATGGTTCATGGGAGCAAGCGTTGGTATCATCAGTTTGTGAAGCTACAAACGACTTGTTCACCGTGATGGGTACAATGATGATGATGGAAGACGCAGACGCGCAGGTATGTTCCAGTCCAACTTGATATTAATTCCAGAATTGTATTTTTCGGATTTAGCACGATGCGATGGAAAAGTTTGCCATGGGGTTGTCGGGTCGAGCTATGTTCTATGAGCGCTTCATTGCGGAACATGGTCGCAATAACTTCACCGTTGGCAACAAGGTTTGTTAGGGCACCTAAACTTGACTGATCTGAGAGGTCTCATAATGCTTGTTCCAGATGACCTCGGCCGACATTTGCATTTTCAACAGTGGGTGACCTTTTTACTTTTTGTCAAAACTGTCTTTGCCACCACTGGTTCTGTTTCAGTTTTCAATCAGATTCATGAGGCCGGCGTTATCGATCATGACGATTATGATACAGATTTTGACGACAACAATCACGAACACCCACATATCATGGCTGTTTACCGAAACGTCATGAAGAACCCCGCCATAGAGAACTACCTCCGCACTCGCAAACCGAATCCTGACATGCATTCAGTAACTTTCTTCGGCTGAGTATGAATGTCTTTGCTTTATAAACAACTTTTTCATTCCTGTTGACACATGGTGCCTAGATGCAGGGTCTTATCAACATCGCTTTTGTAACGTAATCGCTTATGTGTGGGATTTGTATGCGTATCAATGATTTTAGCGAAGCAGTCATCGAAAACAACGCTTATCTGAACTCAGGATGAGCCATGTTCAAAGGTTTCAGTTCAGGTTAAAAAATCCAAGGTTTTTTTTAATGGTTTCATCAAGTATTTTGTCACCCATTTCGGTAATGAGATATGTATGAGTCCTATTCTACCTTTGGGATTCGGTTTCGGGACTAGCAGACATTAAAAAAGCCCTTCAAATAGCGTCATGTTACATGTATATGATTCCACAGTATTTCTCTGGAACGAATTCGTTGGCTAGTCAAAGACGCCGCTCGTCGAACCAAGAAATTTCCATTTCGAGTGGTTAGAATGGGACAAAGAAGGAGTCTCGTTTGAACCCCTGGGCCGCTAGAGTGACTGCGGCCAAATATACTAGCTGCCTCAGGGCTGCTACTGATATATCATATCTCTAAGCTGATAGTTGTTGACCTTGAGCTGCATCTTTTCCAGAGTGATTGATTTCTCTCGGTTTCAATGCCACAGATGCCTTCCCTCAACGCTGCCATGGTTGAAAGCCATCTACAGTTCGAATGTTATGGGTCACCAAAACCAAACTGAGATTTTCGCATTCTGAACGCTACCGTGCCTCGATCGTGTATTTTGCCTCACCGGCTACATGTACTTTTGTCCGATCACCCGTCTGAGGATTGTATGGTATCCAGATTCCCTTGAGCCATTGTAAAACGGAATGTCGTCATGTCGGCATTCCCTATAAACACTGCTAGATGTTCTTCTGCAGGTTGGCTGGTTTCTCGTGTAGCAAATATTTTTTAGAGGTACCCAGGAGGCCTGTTGATGCAGCTGACTCGAAGCTTTCTCGAATTCCGAAACGCCGATTGCACATTGCAGCCGCACATTTAAAACCACTGACCGAAGAATTTTGATTTATTGCTGTTCTACTAATGAAGATCGATAATTTTCAACACAGTGATCAAATGTAAATTGACGGTAGTCAATTGTTGTTAATTAAGAGCCGGAGTTTGCTTTCTGTTGCGCCATCGCGCCCTCTGTTCGTTTACTGGGATCTCCCCAATCTGTTCGGCCACTATATAAGGCCTGTTTCCCTCGTTTCCTTGCTAACCGTTTTTCATTTATTGCTTTGTACAAAGTGAGCACTTATCCTTCACGCATACTCTTGCTTAGCTTCCTACTTCAGCGTCAGTATTTTTATCGATACCCCCTTTTCTGTCGAGGCTATTCACTATGTCGGATTCGGAATCGACCACAGGCTCTGAGCAGACCTTCGAAGATGTCGACATGGAGGACATGGATTCTGATGAACGCGAAGCGATTGGAACTCAAACTCGTCAAGCAGCCCGGCAGAAGAGAGAACGTGCCCGCCTTGGTTTCACAAAGAAATCCAAGCGCCGTTCCGGAACCAGAGATAACACTTCAGAAGTGCATCACATAAAGAACGCAACCTAATAACCTAACACATGACCTAATTCAAAAACTGGCATAACACGCAACCTAATCACACAACCTAATTCAAAAACCGGCATTTCGTTCAGTCAAGGCCTGCTCATCATTTATTCAATCGAGAGACGTTAAAAGGCGATTCACTAGGCTTTAAAAATTGACACGCATGTGATAGAAATATAGGTCGGGAGAAATTTTGAACTTAAGGCCAACTCAGGTTGATCAGCCATTCATTTTCTCTTCTTTGCGGCGATGGAGAACAGAACCAACTATTCCAGCGATGTTCTTGCTCCAGTGACCAACAGCACTCTAGCTACCACTAGCATCGAAGAATGGTATGTTACCATCATCTTCGGCATCATCATTGCGATCATCACAACCATCGCTAACCTCGCAGCAATGATCGACATTTTCCGGAAGAAGAAAATTCTACCATTCCATTACTACATCATCAACCTTACAGCTGTTGACTTCCTGACCGGTCTATTCGCCCAGCCTAGCATGGTTCTAATGAACTTTTACGGCAGATGGCCATTAGGTCAACCATGGTGTGATTTCTGGATCTTCTTCGACGTTTCATCAACGCGAACTCTTACACGACATTGATTATTATCAGTACCGATCGACTGGTTGCCGTTGCATGGCCAATCGCTTATCACAGATGGAGCACGAAGAGAAATACTTTGATCATTCTGGTCATCAATTGGATCGTGGTGGGTGCTGCGTTCCTGCCGCATTGGATCGAGAGAAGGGTGCTGATCATACACACGGAACTTGACTGCAGTTATGTCAGCTATGAAATGACAAATACGTATGGACTGGCGTCGACGATTCTGGCGATTTATGCACCGCTGATCTGCATCACGCTCAACTATGTCGTTTTAGTTACGTTGATGTTGATGAGACTGAGAAAGAAGCGGCAAATCACTGTTAAAACTGCAGATAACAATCACATTCAAGGTGATTCATTTGAATATGAATGACGTTTCCAAAAAAAGGGCCACCTTCGGTTTTGGAAAACGATTTCTTGTGCCTTTAACGTTGATGACAGATTTTTCATTTTTCAGGTGCCGCAATTGACCACCGAGTAGCTGAACAGGAAAGACTCAAACGGCAACGTGACCGGAAGCCGTTTATTCTCATGGCGTATTTGGTCATCTTCTACTATGTAACCTGTGCTCCGATAGCGGTCTATCTATTCCGGTGGATCAAGGATAAAGATCTACCTGAGAAGGAGCCGAAAAACTTTTTAGCGGCTTATTGGTTGCAATATCTAAATAGTTTAGTCAACCTTTTTCTTTACGCAATGGCTGAAAGGGGTGTTATTGGGTGGGTTGGAAGGATGGTATTAAAGCGGACGCATCAACCCTGATTTGGTCGTCGGCATGGGAACGACTGGATCGACTGTTCGAACCACACGTGTTCGGTGAATTTTAAACTTTCCTATGACATGTATGACTATAAATACCGGGACAAGTTTAGACTGGGGCTAAATAAATTGGGTCACGTGGACTTCAGTTGCAGAGTAACGGATGGAATGGCTGGTGTATCATCACAATGATTACCCAAATCCTCTACGACTTATCTCATTCAACAAAATCCTGTTCGAGACATCTAGTTAAAAATTTCCGGCTCAGAAAAGACAACAGGTATCGTAAAACATGGCATCTCTTCCTTTTTGGTCAAAAAAACCATCTGACTAGTTTTTTGTCCTAATACTTCAATGTTCAACTTATCAACATGCCTTCATTAAGTGAAGAAACCAGTAAAGGTCGATAGTTCTTCCCGAGTAGCTACATAAACACAGGCATTACTTCTTCAACTCAAGTGACGATGATAAAAGAGGTTGGCAACAAAAACCATTTACACAGATCAGAAAAAGGTCACTATCAAGAATGCACCATGTTGAGAAATGATTCCAATGATCGATGTTGTTCATCAAACTATGCATATCAAAGTGCATCAAATTAGAATTACCATAAAAACGCTCCATCTTGTCCCGTGAAGTTTGAACTGCTTGTAACCTGGTGAGCCGTCATCGGCCGCGATTATTTTTTGATGAGATTGCCATGATGAATAAATAAAGCCAGATGTTCATGTTTGTTGCAATCAAAGAATGGTCCTTGTGTTCAGAGCATGTGGTGTGGGACATCAATGTAACACTGAAATATTTTGCATCTCAGCGACTGATATTTCAAAAAAGGATGTGAGCATCACTCGACACCAAACTTTCGTCTCACGTTTTCTCTACCATGATTATTCTGAAGTTTGGAAAAATCACAAGGGTCGTTTCAGGGTTATCCAGCGCTAGCAGGTCGGGCTCTGAATTGCCAAGCTGGGCGATTGTCCTCATTGTGATCGGTGCTATTTGGGCTCTGACTATATTGCGCCTGCTTTGCAAGCCGAAAAATGAAAGTAAGAGCGCGTGTTCTTATATTGTCGGTTTGGATTCAGGACGTATGTTATGCACTAGCTGGAACAAACGGTGCACTGCAGCAAGAAACAAGCGAATCAGAATCTCATGGGCGCCGGCAGCAACAAGGTTCGATAGGTGGTGAAAGATGCCACAGAAGTTTGAATTCGTCATCGTATTCTGGTCGGTCAGTATATTCCACTTTCTTACAGAAACGTTTTTCCAGATTCAGAAATCCACCCACGCACGACGAATGAGAGAAACAACAATTGCGTGCTCATTCCTCTTGGGGTGAATGGAAAAGATGGATTCATTGTGCGGCCCAGTTTGTTTAATGAACGGTGACCAAAACGCACTTTGATTCATCAAATCTGCCTACACTGACGCGCAACTCTTCGTATGCCGTTTTCCATAGTTGAGAGCCTGCGTATTCGCTGGGCGACGTTTCCCTTTGAGCTCGTTGGCAAAAAGTTTCGGAGATTGAGATTTCTTCGTGGTCATGATCTTTTCTGATCCCATTGTTGTTCCGTAGTCGCTTGCCTGTTTCATAGATGAGAGAAACGCTCAGACAGTAGGACTCTTGACTTCGAGTAAACACACATGCAAACTGAATCAGAATCCAAATCCTCCTCTGGCGCGAATCTGTGAATAAAACGTTGCGCAACAGGTACTCTTATTGAATGATCAGGCTACGTGAAGTAGAGTGGGAAATTTCAATTACAGAGCATTTTGGCAAAGGAATTCCCATGTGCGTTTCCTCTTTGCCATTTTCAGCATCCCTCAGGGATAAGCACTTCTGTGTTTCTCCGTTCTCATGAATGACGAGGTATCCTCATCTTGAAATCATCTCTTGGCAAACACCTTCATTAAATTCTGAGTTGCAGGTTCGAAGGATGTGGTCTAACAACTACGAAGGCCACAAAGACAAAGAGTCCACGACATACTCGAAAAGATCCACGAGTTGCAACACACCATCTAGCAACCGTTCAGCACCAGCGGTCACTGAGTATAGCTCATACATCTCATATTCAATTACAGCTACGAAAGCGCAGGTTTACGGGAAGAAGTTTCGAATTTCTGTAACAATCAGGCTGACATGAACGAATGCGAACTTCCATGGCACACCGCCGCCGAACTTGGTTAAAACGGAACTAATTTTGGCATATACGGCACAGTCGTGCTCGGTCCAGACCAAAGTCCTTTTCTTAGTTTACCGTCCTAAACAAGCGTATACGCTACGTATTGCAATACGTATCGCAAAGTTTTTAACTCACCGGCAAACAGTTTCGTCATTTGTAGTTGCGCTTGATCAAATCTGGGTCATCAATATTTGTCTTCACGAAGATCAATTGAGGTTGTTCAAGCTTTATTATCATCGCAGAAGCTTTGGCTATACTGAAAAAAGCCAAATAACATCACACAACGCAGATCGCGTGGGAGCCAGTGCGAAATGGATGCGAAAACGAGGGTGCAGCTGACCCACACTGCGCAACTGCGCGTGTGGCTATCTGTATCGGTTTTCCCAGATCCAACACAGCAGATAAGAGTCAGGTATTAATTCAAAGGCTCGCTCCTAGTATGGGTGCGAATTTCTGGTACCCGTTTTAACTCCAAAATAGCAATGACTCAGAATTCATCGGTCAGTGGTTTCAAATGTGCGGCTGCAATGTGTTGCAATCGGCGTGACGCAAACTATGTCGTTGTAATCGGATTTCCCATTCTTCTGTTTCTGTGCATAAGCGGGAGCATTTTAACAATCGCCACCATAGTTCGTGCCGGCAAGTTTCGGGCTAGGGAAATCCTAATCATTTGCATGGCTGCTTGCGATTGCCTGTCCATGTAGGTCACGCCAACCTTTACATCCGGGATCTGTTCAACTCACTGATCACATTCTAACACAGGTGCTTCTTCGTGCCAAAATATCTCACGACTATGGCGTCTTATCTGGACATCCCAGAAATCACCTACCCAGATGACTTCTTTGCTCACGCGTTCTTCACATGGCTGTCCTACAATTTCGGCAACAGCTCTGAAGTGTAACAACTTGTTTTTTTTGAAGCCTTTCAACTACATTATCCATTGAATCCACAGAGTGATCCTCCTGTTCTCACTGGAACGACTCCTGGCATTTCGTTTACCCCTTGCACACCGTTTGCTGAAAAGAAAGATCTATGTGGTCTTCGCCGTGGTGGCTGCGGCTTTGTTATGGGGGCCTCTGTTGAGGACACACTACCTTTTGCAGCGGCACTACATTTCTGTTAATGGAAATGTAAGCCTGAAATGTGGACGGCATTCTGATGACTACACGAAGCCTCACTGGCTGAGTGAATGGGGTCGCGTGGACTTCAATTGCAGGGTACGTATCAAAAAACTAATGTGGAGTGTGCAGCAGAAAATGAGGAGCATAGGGGATGGCTTGTGTATCACGAGCAATTCTGAACCAAATTTTCTACGACATGGCTCACTAAAAACATCCTGCTCTGGACCTTTAGAAAAAAATTGTCTGTTCAAAAAATGCAACACGCATTGCGAAGAATGGCATGTTTTTGTCGGTTAAAAAAAATTTTGACTGATTCTTCGTCCCAATTTTGGAATGCTTGACCTTCTCAACATTGACTACTGAGACCGGTAAAGCTCGATGACCTTTCGAAGCAGCTGTATTGGAAAAGAATGGATTAAGACCTCGACGAAACTCAAGCCGCTTTACACGTTAATTTTTTCTGCTGGGAAATTCACAGTATTACTTCTTTATTCATAGTTTGTATGATGGTGGGAATAAGCGAAGTTTGGTTTCAGTTGGCTTTACAAATCGGATTAGCTATGGTTTTGCTTTACGTCAACTCCTGGATACTGCTGATTCTCCACAAGCGACACCGAAGAATGGTCTTCAGCCAAGCTGATGTGATGCTTTTGGGTTCCAGCCTACTTTTCATGTTGACCCAACTGCCCATTGCCGGCTACGACGTTCTGGTGTACACTTTACCAAAGGACTACTTCCCAGTTACTGTTCTGGCGGACTTGGAGCCAATCGTTCTGATCCTCAAATGTATCAACTACTCGATGGATTCAGTTTTCTATGCTGGTTTTAGCGCAGAGTTTCGGAAACTAATCCGGGATGCGATGTTCTGCGTACCTGTTAGTCGAAAAAAACGACCATTACTGTAAATGTCCAATATTATAGACAGATTTTTCCCGCCGTGCCGGATCTTTTTGTTTCTTTGACAGTTTGGTTTCACCTTGCGTGATTTGGTGAACGGTGCGAAACAACCCGTTTTTCACCAGCGTTTGTTACTTAAGTGCTGAGGCGGATAGACAAGGCTGTAACTTCTTCCATACCAATAACGACAGTAAAAAAGAGGTTAAAAACGTCTTATAGACTCGCTCTCCTCGATCGCGGGTTTCCGGTAGGGGGATGAATTTATATTTATTGATCAGGAATAATCAGAAATGGCTGCGAAAGTTTTTCAACCTTTGACCTTTCACAGTTGCCGGTGAATTTTAGAAAAAGCTTTAAACCGTCTGACCTTGAACCAAAAAGCCTTAAAATGGTGTTGTGTTTGTTCCTAAATAAATATTAACTGGAATCATTGCAAAGCCATGCAATCATCCAGCCTTCAAAATTCAACGCCCTTCTTATTAAAATTTAAATTTTCCAAATTCGTTCAGTTTTAGAAAAAAACTACATGGCGGCGTTTTGACAAAAACTTTTGCTGGTGACCTTCACTGTTTTACAGTTTGAAGACTGAATCATCATCCAATCAAATATTCTCTTCACTAGTCTCAATTAACTTTTCATGGGAAGTCGTTTGAGCTTTCTTGTAGCTTTTTAGCTCAATTACAGCAAAAAATGATATCCTGAAATCTAGCCTAACGGCTTCTACACTGTAAATCCAGTTCCCCATTAAAACCACAACAATAACAGTCATTTCAAGGTCGAAATAATGTAAAAACCCTACCGGAAAACTAAAAACCATTTACACAAATCATGAAAAGGTCACTCTCAAGAATGCACCATGTTGAGAAACTAATTCTCATGATCGATATTATTCATCAAACTCTGCATATCATCATGAATCAAATTAGAATTACCAAAAAACGCTCCATCTTGTCTTGTGAAATTTGAATTGCTTGTCACCTGGTAGCTATCAGGTGAGCCTTCAGTCATCGGCCGCGCAACACCACAGCTGCCTCGTCTTCTGCTCAGTTGCGGGGGCGGGGCTGAATATTGCGAATAATTGGGTACTGACATGTTTCTTTGGCGTATGAGCGGCCGTCCGGAGATAACGTTATTAGGTTGGTGAGAAAAAGAAGCACTGCGGGAATAATGCGGCTCATAATAACGCTTGTTAGAATTGCCTGGCGAATAATTCTGGTGAATAACTGGGAGATCATCGTTTTCCTCGTCAGAGAAACTGGTATCCGGATTGGTTTCCCGCTCAAGCCGTGCTCGCTCTGCTACTTCATTCAAATAGCGAACCATTTCATCTGGGATCAGAATATTCTCACGCTCTTCGATCTGTGGCGGCTCAAACGTTCCTGCATTAAAAAGTAAAAACAAATTTTCCATCACGGAATAATTCGATGAAAATTTACCATTTTGCTCAAACTGCGTTTGAAAATTTCCACC
>JAQIWT010001529.1:0-10452 GCA_034696485.1 Isohypsibius dastychi | reverse complement strand
CTGGTACCTGAGAACACCAGGATTCTGCCATCTTGACCCTGAACAGCAGCATCAACCCGGAAACCGGGATCACAAATAGTCCTTATTCCCAAACTGCCTTTTCTGGTGAGCGTGACATAGTCCGCTAAACTATTCGCTTGTGTGTCAACCGGAGCTGTATTGAGGTCGTCTTCGGAATAAGATTGAACAAAAACAGTAGTCGCCTCTGTAGTTGTAGTGGTCGTGGGTGGGGTATTTTGTTTTGGCGGAAAAGTCCGTGGTGGAAGTCTGCTTGGAGGGAGATTATTTGAGTTTTGTGAAGCTGATGGTTGAATAATTCCAGTGGTTTTCTGGACTTGCGGTTGCCGGTTGGAAACTCCCGAAACAACCGTGACCGTTGCTCGATAAGCTGAAACAAAATCGATTATAAGTATAACTGACTTCCTCCTATTGTCAAAACGATAAAAACCTGAATTATAATTCCGTCACATCTTCAGTCTATTATTTAACAAATTCCTGTATTTTGCGGTAAATTAATGTCTTTCGATATCAGTGATAACTGTTATATTATTTCTACAAATCAGCTATTCGTTTATTTGTTCTTGAATACATTTCTTGTTGGTAGAATCAATCGTAAATGAATGATATCGTCAAAATACTGACTTACAGTCCAAGTTTTTGCACAGGTCGTTCTTCATAATATCCTGACATTGATAAAGCATGGCCATTGCATAACAATCCCAATAACTCAATCGTGCCTTGTCCCCGATAGATTTCGATGAATCCCGCAATGTGAAAACCTGGGTTCCTGGATTAGCGTACGCCGTTGGCCAATGGTGAGTGATGCTAAAACCAAAACATCTCTGTTTCTCCGGTCAGTGTGTTCAGTAATTCTCGAATATTACCGAAAGGAAATTTCACCAAAACGGAAATGTTTACGATTTTCTTACCTGTTGTAATCGTAGGGAAAACCTTGATAATAAACAGTGCTGTCCAAATATTTCTGGAACGGCGCGAATGGCGCAAACGCTGGAATGAATAAATTTTAAGAAAATTCAGTTATCTGATGCAACAGGTTACTGACTTGGATCAAGATTCTGTAGCGTCATTTGAAGATAATCATCGCGATCCGGTCTGTTGTGTTCACTACGTTTTCCCAGCACATGGAAGAGTGTCTTCATGACCAGTCGTTTACTTTCTAGACATCCGTATTTTCCGGCGGAAATTCCCAGTTTTTGTCCAGTTCCTCCGGATGGGAGCAAGCCCGGATATGACCAACATGTCCTGGAATCAATCAGCGCGTTATAGATTGTAAAGGAGGACATTTTCGGAAGAACGATGTTGCCTTTACAAAATTCAAAATTGCCTTCGTAGAATAGAGGAGCGCTTCATCACAAGTTTGATCAAGAAGCGCAAAGAATTCATGCGGACAAAGCCGGAGGAACATAGTTATGCAAGTAAGTTGACTTGACATGATGGAAAAAAGGTTTTTGACCGACGTATTTTGATCAGCGAGATTTAAGGGTCCTAAGAAAAATTATTATTTTAATGAACAATTCATGAAACAAATTAAAAAATTATTTGAATTTTATTAGAAATGCCATATATAAGAAATTCAAGATCAATGGCACTTTGCGAGTAATCGCTTTCGACTTGCGACGAGGAAGGAAATGAATTTTGTTTTGTTGGTCCAATTGATTTTAAAAGCGGTGTTTTACTATTAAGTACATGCCTTTTTGAATACTTCAGATAACGAGTAGCTGACAGAATGTGTCAAAACATGAGCGGTGTCCGTCATTTGTAAGCGAAACAACGGCACTTGCACCACGAACATAATTAGCAAGTAAAAACTCCGCAGTATCGTTCATTGCAGCCGAAAGCGCAGTTCGAAAAATTATCCGCTTCACTTTTACTTCCGGTTAGTCGTTTCGGAGCGTTAGAAGGGTGATTTATTACAGTTAGCGTGGTCAAAACAATATCGCTTGATTATGGTGGACTTACCCGTCGATCGCCGGACTGATGAAAATGTAATCCTTTCCGGCATCGGCTACTGTGTCATACTCCACAAACTTCACGCAGCCCAATGTGTCCAAATATATTTGGTGCATGGCTTCTTTAATCAAGCTCAGTTCCGACGGCGCTTAAAAAAAATTCACGTGAGGTGAACATATCGTAATTACAATGTAGCGTGAGTGTAAATAAATGGTAACAAAACCACAAAATAATAAACGTAACATGACGATGACGGTAACAAAATGTATATTGTACCTTTCCCTTCAAATTTGCAGGTTTTGAAAATGAATACAAAAACTTTGCCAAGACATGCAATTTGAAAATTTTAAGGAATAGTTGGAATGAAAACAGCGATCCAGAACCAATGAATTACTTCCAACTAAAAAAGTCCAGAACGTTCTTCTGCTCTACGCTTGATCAGAAGCTTGCTTTGATTCGCGATTGTTAGATCGATGTTTATTGTGAGTCTAAAATTTTGAAATATTCGTAAAACGATAAGATTTCGGATACGTAAGTGATGACATCAATGTCAACAAATTTTAAGTATTTTTCAGGCTAATCTTTTGAGTTCTTACTGTATCCATCGTCGGTTATTTGGTAGGGGATATGCGTTGCGGAAGGCCATCTCGAGTATCTGGGATCTGTGTTCAAGTTCAGTCGTCCAAGCTGGAACAGTTAATGATAATTAGCACACAAAGCATGTGTCAAAATATGCGGTTAGTTTCACCTTGGTATATTGATCCCCAGCCGTGAAAGCGCCAAATGCTGTTCTGGAATTCGTTCCAGTCAAAAAAACAGCAAGGAAAAGAATTCCTGAAGAAAACAAATAAAAATAAGAGATCAGTTGTCTTCATAACAATTTCTTGACATGAAAGCGGCGACTTACTTGTCAGTTTCGGATACGGATAAATCAAAGCCATAATCCGCGAATTAATTCATACAAAACAGTTCGGCAGCCACGATAAATAGTTGGGGACTGGGTACGTCAGATTTCCAGAAGAAGATGTGTACCGAACAGATCTCAATTAACCTGCAAGATTAACACTGAATCTGACGGAGAAGTCATCTGGATTAATTATTAGAACGACGATTTTACCTGCATCACCTCCAGCAACTACATATTATCAGCACAGACTAATAACTCGGCTAATGACTATAGGGTAGAATACTTGATGAAGCTGTTGGCCAACAGGTTATTTGCAAAACGTGAGTAGTTGCGTATTCACACAGACTGGGCAAGGCAAAAACTCACACCAGAAACAGTATTTGCCTTTAAGGCTATTTTCTATCAATCAAGGCGACCTTTTTGATATTTTTGGTTGGCCAGGTCAAGAGAAACACAGACTGCTGATCTTCATTTCTTCCATCGTCTTGCATAACTCACAAAATACTCATCGAAAGAGAGTTATCCACAGAAGTTTTCGATTGTTCGTAAAAAAAGTTGAGAAAACTTAGTGAGAATTTATCGCAAAATAGGCCGGAAACTCGGACATCGGCGGAGAAATTTATCGAGTCCAATTAGAGAGCTTCAGAGTCGAAAGCCATTCGATAAAAAAAACGGGATTTTGAGAGCTCTAATGAAATCAACCACTGCACCATCAACATGAAATTCTTAGATTTATTTGGTCGATAATTCTTGATAATGCCGGTTTTTGGTTCAAAATTTTAAAACATCAGAACTGTTCTCAACAAAACTCTGCTTAGACCAAGCTGTACGTCTAAAAAAATTGTATCACGCAACTGCCTTCGTCATGTGTATCAATCTCCAGCTCAACATACTGTAGGTGAAAGGTCAAGTCCTCTCGGGACGATCACGATTTTTACACGAACCTTGAACGCCGATATTCCCAGGCTTTTTGTAATCCAATATTCCGAATTTCAAAATTGCACAAAATGGTTTTGACGACAGGAATTATTTTGGGACGCAGTAATCGGCGGATGTTTGGAGAACCGATAGATTATCAGACTTTTACAAGAGACTGCAGTTCATGATGATGAAGAAGATGACCTACAGTTATGATAGCAAGAAATGCATCCGCATGTCTAATGTTATTCTTATGCGCGCAGCGAGCTCTCGTCTGCTAGTATGGCGAGCCGGTGACGAAGAGTATGTAGGAGAAAGAAGAAGAGGCTTCTTGTGTGGTCAGAAATAGGTCACATAATCATGAGCCGTTTTTTCTCGCATCCGCTAAATTAGACGCATCATCTTTTGACAAACAATAGACATCCGAGAAGAAATTAGTTCTTGCTGCGTGACAGTTTCCAGTGACGAAGCGTGAAAGTACAAGTGTTGCCATTTATACTTTCGAGATAATCAATCGCAACCTTCTGTAATAATTTCATACTCGCCAAAATAAGCGTGCAATATAGATCAAGTTTTTTGTATTGTGATTGTGCTTTTATAGATCTTCTCGGTTCAATAACGGGCTTGATTGCAAAGGTTTGGCTAGCGTTTAGAGTCAGCATCTAATAAGCATTGTTTGTCAGTTCCACGAGTTTAATCAACAATAAAGTATGTGTTCATATTGCTCGACGAATATATGGTATAAAATACGGCTTTAATTCTTTTCCAAATACGTACAAATTTTGCAGATGATCACGGATTCAAAGTCAAAACCAGGGGTCAAACAGACAATCAGTTTTAAATCACTGTTTTATTCCAAGTACAGTATAACCGGTCATTTTGCAGGATCGTTCTTGCCTAAAACGTAGAACGCCAGCGCCGGGATTGGGTATTAAAATAAAGGATAAACTTTCATGGTTTCCAAAAGCGGAAACAAATTGTATTGAACAGGCGTTTGTTGAACGACCTAAACGTAATTTCTAAAAACAGGATAAAACTGGGCACTGGCGGAAAAAGCAATCAGGTAGGTGACCACAATATTTTTCGGGGGATCAGCTTAATGCTTGCTTATTGAATGAATCTGAAAAATTGCTTGCTGATATAATTTCCGTCGTCTTCAGCATTGTGATGCGGTTTTAGCCGAGGTACCAGATTCCTGGGCGGACTGGACCAGCGGGTGCACTACGTTTGCCGAGGTACCAAGAAGCACCAGGAAGGGCCGCAGTTGGAGCAGCTCTTTTGCCCAAATACCAGCTCCCGCGTTTCCCAGCAAACCATGGGACCGCGTTCATTTTAGAAGCTTCGCGCCAATTTTCTCGTTTTACGGGTTCGTCGGTCTTTCGCAGGTTCTCCGCAAAATCCATCTCACCTAAATAATCGATTTAATTAGACGTGAAAAACTGAATTTCTGAAAATTTCTTACTGTTTGAATCTCCGTCTGTGTTCAGCAATGGCAAAGAAAGTTCAGCTTCTGTGGGTAAAATATTCAGACATAGACAGGCGAGAAATAGAAACGCACAAAGACGAGACATTTGAACGAGGTGGATTTCCAAACGTCTTGTTAATCAAGAGAAACAACACAAATGTGTAGGCTGTTCTTCCTTGTTTTATAATGAACACCCTTAAAGAGCTGCGTTGATTAAGTATTCTGAAGACGTCAGCTGGTTATGAAATATTCTTGCTGTTCGCTTGGACTAGCACAGATTTCACTAGTATTTTATCAAAAATTTATGAATTTCCATTGTTCTCAAACCGGACAACATCGTATGTTGAGGTGTGGAATCTTCCTAAGAAAGGCCGCATACGTCTTAGGATTGAATATGTATGTATGTGAAGATGGCTGGCGAACCCCGCGCGTTGTCACCGTTGTACTTCGCGAAAAAGCAAATGTTCAAGACCTATGACAGTGACACCACCGGCGAGCTAGGATCACCAGATGTGATAGCTTAAAATGATACCATACCAGCATTCAGAGTTCCTTGGTGAATCAACTTGTTCATATCCACAGAATCGTAACTGGTGATTTGCAACCTCAACTTTTGAATTGATAAATTAAAATAGTAGTTTAAAGCTGATTTCAACCAATACTATGTACATCCAGAAAAAAAACAGAATTGAAACTAGAACGAATTAGGTTAGGATAACCTCGCTGGCTAGTCATATCATCAGGCGTAATCGAAATGTGTACAGCAGTAAAACCGTTTTACTGTACATTACTGTAGTTTCGACAAATGCGGCATGACCGGCGTCGCGTAAATCATATTTTTGCTTAATTTAAATTTTGTTGCTTGCTTTGTTTCACATACCAGTGTTTGGGTGTCCACGTCCGTATTTTGTTACCACGCTTTAGGATTAATTTGTGTTCTAAGTACTGTACCCAAGAATTCTCTAACGAAGAAGACAGAAAAGTGGAACGCGGAACAGCTTGTGTCAAGCCGCAAAGTTCTAAGCAAATATCTTCCAAAAAATCTCAATTGCAAGAAGCTACAGAGATCTGTCGTTTCCCATAACTCCATTTCTCAGCGAAAAGTTTATGGACAACATCAAACGGAGAAAGGTCTGGACAAAAAGGGTCAATCCGATACATTCAAACAGTAAAGAAGTTTGAGCGCTTTCACTGTTTACAATCCGCGTTCGCTGAATGAAAAAAAACAACAAAAAGCTCAACTGTTCTTTTAAGAAAATATATGGCAGATGATTTTCCGCAAAACTGGTGTGGTGATGGAACATACACAAGCATTCCACATTCAATTGACCCATAAAAGACTAACGGGTTTGTGTATAAGATGAAACACTGAGACTTAATATAATCTCGCCGGGACATTTACATGTGTTTCGGCTTTTGGTTTACTTTAGCGAACCCAACATCACCCCTTTGGTTTTAACTATTGCTAGTAATAATTGCTAACCGTTTGAGCGACCGAAAACCAGAGATGTCGTACTAGCAAACAAAATGGATCGAAACTGAAATTAGAAAACCTGAACGGACATTTCGAGACACCAACAACTGCTTAATCAAAATTTCAGCATTTTGGGTTGAATGAGAACTTATTCCGTTGATGTTTTGAAAGTGCTTGGTGCTGACTGTGTGTCACCGCTGATCTCTTTCCCAGGTACCAACTTCCTCCAAGGCAAGGTTGTTTCTTCTTGAGTTTCGTTTCGGGATAGTCTGCTGACCTTTGGGCGGGTTGTCGCATCCTGGATCGCGTGGCTGTAATTTGGATTATTTTATGAGGACCACTGGACGAAGGTCGGATCGACTTTTGGAAATTGAAGAAAGTGTATGGACGGAGTCTTTTGATCGGTGATGGAATCTCATCTGCAAGTAAATGTGCTTAACTTAGCCAGCATATGACAGCTCATCGGTAGATTTTGGTTCTCAAAAACCAAACTCCAATGTACGTACCTGGTTGTCCAGTCGTTGCAGCGATGACGCTTGAAATGATGACCAACACAATCCAAACTGTGGACGCCATGGCGTGCTGGAACAATTACATGCCAACAAAATACAGTAAACACTGGATCTCGTCTGTCACCAAGTTTTATGAATCGTTTTGGATACTGCACTGAAAGACGAAGTCATGCATGTTTCATGTCCATCTTCGTAATGCACTCAGTACCGAAATTAATTTAGTTCACAGATATGATAAATCTATCAATAATCGAAGTAGTCTATACTGCAACCTACAGGCAACCTAGTACTTGCTGAAAGGGTTGATATTTGAGCGAAATGTTACGCCGATGATCCCCACCTACACGCACGCGAAATATTCAAACGACGATCCCGGCTAGAAACTGCCAATTCACAATGAAAGTGGAACTATTTCAGCGTCGCATACTTTTCATCGTCATTCTGCAGTTCAGTTTCAAGCTAAAGGAGGCACTGCGAAATCACCATGAACACAAAACATGTCCGTCCTTTGTGTACCAGTTTTCTTTGGAGTCACTGATTCTCCTACCACTAATGAAACTAGTGAAGTACTGTCTGGTCAACACCATCATTTTCTGCCCCTTTTTTAATTTCAAAGCTACGAATCGTTTTTTTATGCTTTGAGGTGCCGTACCAACTCACTAAACCACCAACCCAGACACAGGGAAGCAAACATCCAATATATAAAGGTCACGTAGACTGATGTGTAATCTGACAAGCCCAGCGTGTCTAAATTAGCTAGACAGATACATCGTTGAGCGTTTACAGCCCATCAAACGTGCATACTGCAAATTCATGATCGTTTTGAAACGCAGTGAAATTCACGGGATGGCGCGGGACTATTTGGGGATGTTGGGTTTTGGGTTCAATTGAACGCGTGGTTCTGCTGATATCATGTTGCCCACAAGACCGCTGAAATTCGTTCAAGTATCTCCTAAGGGATGCATTTGATGGGTAAGCAAGGAATGTTGCGACGACTTGAGAGCACAATCAATTTGTCCCTGATATCACTATTTTACGCAAGCCGAATTTTTTTTGGGCAGTTTTTCCGAAGCTACAGTATTTTGCGACTTCGATGAATTAGTTTCTTTTATCGCACCGTGGCGCACCCTGAATTCCCAGTGCAACAGCCTCACCAAAGATCTGGTTCGTGCTACAATATGGCGCCAATTTCTTTCCGATGAATGGTCAGACATTTTTCTCCTTGTCTGCACTGCTGAATGGACGTGAACCAAGAAAAGCAACTGGTCCACATTACTATGCTGGCTCATTCTAATTCAGATGGAGTGCTCTCTTCCAGCAATGACGTGCTGAGAATAATGGGTCTACGTGAAAAAGATAGTCAATACGTGCATCTGTGACAATGAGGATCTCTTCGTGTCGGTAGTTTAAAAATGGAACGAAAACCTGTATTGCATGCCATGCATGCAATGCATGGAACCTATTCTTCGTAAAGATGAATAAAGCAAAGGAACGAACACATATTGACGCGCGGAACATGATCCCAGGTCGCTTTCCTTTCTCAGTTCCATAACGTGCGCAGTGTGCTCCAGAGACCCACCCTCCAGTCCTGACTCTCAGTCTTGTATAAATAAGCATGGACTCTCCGAAATACGTTTTTGTCTTGCAATAAAAATCTTCTTCTGAGTGATTCCTGTTTCGAAGGAGACGTGTGGAGATAATGAATCAAGTATGGGTTATGACTTTCGTGACCTTTTTTCTCCTCCTGCCATCCGACATGTCCGCGTCTACCGAATCGCGTTTTCAAGGTAACTTGCTTTCCCGCTCTGATTTCTTTCTTTACATTACCTGTAACATAGGAAAGTCGATCAGGAACTCTGCCTCTGATGAATCTGAAAGCGAAAACCCGTGAGTCCATCAGAAATTCGCAAAAACACTGTTTTCACACTGGTCTGTTCCAGAATGGACGTCCCATCAAGCCAGCTTGAATCTCCCCAAGATGCAGATCAAATAGCTGATCTCCCGAAACGAAGTGGATGGTATCTCGGAAAACGGAGCGATCGTTCTGACGGATTGGGATCTCAGCCAAATGTTGCGGGTTGGTACCTTGGCAAACGCGGAACTGTGCTCGCAAACAAAGATACAAAACCGGTCCTTGCTGGCTGGTATCTGGGAAAACGCAGTGGCAAGATAGAGGCACGTGAGAACCTTGCCGGATGGTATCTTGGATAACGACCTCAAGTCGCGGTTTTGTTCGTCTCAAAATTTCAAGAGACTTTTGCTAGATTAATGCTCGTCCAGTAAACCTTTCTACTACAGGTACAGACTCGTCTTATAATTTATGTAAATAGTTTGAAACTTACGGCATTGATGAAATCTCTGCACAAAACAAGTTGTTCAATGAGATACTTGGAAACTGCACGGCGGCAAAAATAAATAATTCGTGTTCAGAGATTCACAAGAAACCGCGTACCAGGTACTCAAGCTGACCGATACATGATCCGAAAGGTACACGCACACAGGTCGATCACGTAAAACCAGATTCATCTAGCACAGAGTCTCAGGAACATCAAAAAGACAAAGCAGTAACTAGTGCTCCTGTGACCCGTATACTGTTGAAAGAGACTGTTTTCATCAACATTTCTAGGCTACAGGACCAGTAAGGGACTAAGGGTCGACTGGACGGCGAATGTTTTTTGGATAAATTACAGTATTTATTTCATGTCGTAAGCTGTACAAAAGAATGCGACGCGCGTAACTTGACTTTGAACAACATATTGAGCCGAGTCACGACGTTGCAATAACAACATATCAAAAAACAACCGGAAATGGGAGGTAACGTAAGAATAACATTCGATACGCTTTTTCCAATACTCCTGTGGTTAATAAGCCGGGAGTTTTTCCATCAGCGTCTTAGTCGAAGTACTTGCAGTCATGTTCTTTCTGTTCAACGGACTCCTCAACAACTTTATAAAGGCTTCACGGAAGATCGGATTGGCCCACCCATAGATAATCTGAAATTAATATCAAAAACAGGTTGTTGAATCACTACATTTGCATCTTGTTTTTGAGTGAATCTTACCGGATCAATTAGCGTTCCAGCTGTGTACAGCGAGCGGAGCCATAAAAACAAATAGGGGTAGTTTTCGGGGCTGTGCGGGCTGATGACGTACATCAAGGTCACCGGATAGTACGTCACACAAAAAACCGTAAAACACAAGAAAAT
>JAQIWT010001528.1:0-10453 GCA_034696485.1 Isohypsibius dastychi | reverse complement strand
CATGATGCGGACTCTGGAATGAACGGAATGCTGTCATACACAATCTTGAACTCAGAAAGCCAAGATTATTTCGAGATTATTCAAACAGGAACTATTCGACTACGCCGCTCTGTCGATTTTGAAAAGATCCAGCACATTGATTTCTACGTTCAAGCTGTTGACCATGGCGAATCTAGACTGACATCCCTTGAAACTGCAAAGGTCACCGTTCAGATATTGAACATCAATGATTGTCCTCCAGCGTTTGGATTCCGTGATTACAATTTTACGTTGACTCTGCCAGTCTTCGGTGACACGCTAGTGGGGACTGTTAAAGCTACGGATCTGGACAACGTGAACACTGCCGATACTGTGACCTACAAATTCACTAGCGGTAACTCGGATAAGTTGTTCCAGATTCACCCGATTACCGGCGTGATTTCCGTTTCCGAATCATTCAACCAAACTTCCACAAGCTCCAATTTGCGATCGCTAATTGCCCAAGCTTCCGATGGACTTTACTCCACAACCACCCGAGTTCACGTGTCATTTTTGTCGGTTGAAAACAATGGTTTGCGATTCAGTGCTTCTCGGTACTTTGCCTCCGTTATGGAAGAAAGCACGGAATCATCGCTTCTGCTCACTGTTCTCACTCTTGGCCGCTTTCTGAACGAAAACCAGGTGTTTTCAATTTTGAATCAACATCCTTCCTTCAGGATCGACTCGGTGACTGGCGATGTCTACACAACCGGCGTTCCGCTGGATCGCGAAAAGGGCAACTTTATCGTACTTCATGTCCAAGCGACATCCATGTCGCTAAATGGAGAACGAGCCGCTCGGGCGGAATTAGAAATCAAAATCCTGGATAAAAACGACAACATTCCTGTTTTCGCGCGTAGTCTATACCAGTTCAGTGTACCTCTGACATCATCTCTGGAAGAAACAGTCGGAAAGGTGAGCAATTTTCGGTATTTGGTAAGCAACATTTGTAAAGCATAGTGCTTGTAGATCGTTGCTGAAGACGCGGATGAAGGGGTCAACTCGGTTATTGCTTATACAATGCGGGATAACAACGACCAGCTCTGTGGTGTAAACGGATCGACCGGTGATCTCTACCTTTTGAGAAATCTGACGAGAGCTGATATCGGAAAACAGTTCAAGTTCACGATTCAAGCTTCTGATAAGGGAAATCCTCCAAATTCAGCGAAAGTTCCTGGTATAATTCGAATTGTGGAACTACCAGTACCGACCTTCAAACAAGCAACATACCACGTGAACGTCAGCGAAAGTCTGGTGGCGGGATCGTCTATCTTGACTCTGACTGCTACTTACGGGTTTAATAATTCTGATGGAAATGGAAGGCAAATCGTGTACAACATAGTTGATGGCGATTCAGCAAGCGAATTTGATATTGACTTCACTTCTGGTTAGTTATTTAAAATACATTGAATTTCATTCTCCAGAACTTCTTTTTTCTATCAGGTGTCATACGGATCGCACATCCGCTCGATTATGAGCAGCAAAAGTCCTATTCACTCAAAGTTCGTGCCACTGATCCGTCGCGCTGGGAATCAATCTACTGCGATGCGGTTGTTGAAGTCAATGTCATCGATGTTAATGACTGCAAACCAAAGACAAAAGGTATAATAATCATACCAGTTTTTAATTCTTTCACTAGACCTCCTAATGCCCACGTTATTCATTCCAGACGGAGCCACATGGTACACCGTAAAAGTGCCAGAATCCGCCTCACCCGGCGCAGAGCTTTTTCAGATCCAAGCAAGTGACGATGACTCGGGGGACAATAGTCTGCTTTATTATACCCTGCAGTGGTCGGAAGACAGCGCAAATGACGTGAGCGCCCGTCTTCGAAGCCGAAAGTCAGATGACGATGTTTTCTTCCGCTGTGGAATTCAAAAAGGACCGGTCAGCACAGATGAGTTCCGGGCAACAGATTACTTTGCCATTGAACCGGACACCGGAAAAATTCGTCTCACCAATGTGCTGGATCGTGAGACGGTCGAGCAGCTTGATTTGACGGTTATTGTTTCGGATTCTGGTCATCCCAGAAACAACCTAATTTTGACATTGCGCATCATCATCAAAGGTAACATCTTCTTTAATACCACGTGGATACATGCTAGACAATGTGATTTTGTAGACATCAACGACAATCCTCCCTGCTTCACGAAGAACTCATATGATTTTGTGGTTGATGACAAAATGATACCGGGAAAATTTATCGGCGCAGTTGCTGCCGTTGACCATGATGAGAACAGTGATATAACGTACGCCATCTGGAATCACGCTGCAGCACAAATGTTGACCATCGACGCACAAGGTACGTTTTTTCTGACACAACCTCTCAGAATGTTCATGTAGGTTTGAGTAGGATGCGTGCGATTTACCAGCCAGGCAACATGGTCACTCAACAAGCCACTCAAGTTCAACATTTCGGCAAGTGATGGTGTCCACATGACCTTTTCTGAAGTGACTATCCACCCGGTCTCGCTTAATCGACATGCACCGAAGTTTGAGTCGCCAACATATAGCTTGTCTGTGGTTGAAAATTCCGCCCTTGGGGTAATGATTGGCTTGGTGCGAGCAGACGACCTGGACAGCGGTCGAAACGGCAAAGTCAAATACTCAATTCTCGGAGATTACTTTGAGGACCTTTTCTCAGTCGATGCTGACAAGGGGGCACTTTCAGTCGTCGGACAGCTTGATCGCGAAAAAGTGCCGTATTATGTTCTCTGGGTTCAGGCTGTGGATACCGGTGGACTGCGCGACTTTGCCGTTGTTAACATTTCAATCAAAGGTAAGCTAAAAATAAAGACAAAGTTTGATTCTGATAGATACAAAGGTTGGTTCTTTTAGATGTGAATGACCAGACCGCAGTCTTTAATCGCGCGATTTACACTGCTAGCGTCCCTGTTTCGACCCCGGTTGACTCTGCGATACTCCAGGTAGGCCTCGAGAGAATAATTAGTCAAAGGTCACTGTCTAATTTTGTGACTCGTTTCAGATCGATGCAGTTGATTCTGATGCTGGTGCAAATGGTACACTAGCCTATTCGATCCGAAAAGGAAGCCTGTCACACCCGAATCTTTTGAGCCTTGACTCTAGTAGTGGAGTTCTGAGACTGCGAAAAGCTATCAAAAACGGTACATATTAAAGTCATTAGCTCATCCTGTTAATGTGTGATGAACTCTTATTTTTCGTAGGGTTGGAGAACAGATCAGTTAAATTCATTGTCGACGTTACCGACCAAGGAATTCCAGCTCTTCAGACATCGGTTCCGGTGGAGCTGCACTTTGTCACGCCTGATCGCAACCTACCGGAATTCGCCCAGCTGTTTTATCATATCAGCATCCACGAAGGTTCTCCTGTTAACACCACGATCATCCATGTCCGAATGAAACAAAGCGAGGACATTGTGTTCTCTATTATTCCACCAGGAACTCTGAACCATACATTCCCATTCGCCGTTGGTCAAGACGGCAAGCTGACCGTGTCTGACATTCTCGACGCAGAACAACAAAACGAATACCGTTTCTTCGTCGCTGCTGCCCTGGCTTCTGCTCCGAATTATATGAGTCACGCCGAAATTAAGGTCAAGATTATCGACGAGAACGATCAGCGGCCACGGTTTTTTGCCGAAAGTTTTCTGGTTCAGATACCGGAAAATTACAATGGGATACTGAGACTGCTTCCAGCTGTAGCAACTGATGATGACCAGGGACAAAATGCCGTATTGCGGTATGAAATATCCAAACCAGCTAACCCCGCATTCGTACTGGACCCCATTACCGGATGGTTGACAGCCCAACAGAAGCTGGATAGAGAAACAGAAAGCAAATATTCCGTGGAAATCACGGCGTATGATGGTGGAATGCCGGTCCTATCTGCGGTCACGACTGTTCATATTGAGGTAAGAAATCGTTCTATCAGCCTAACATAGGAATTACTAATAATAACTTGCAGATTCTTGATGTGAATGACAATCCGCCGGTTTTCGAGAAAGATCTACACGAAGTTCAAATCAATGAAGAAATGGTTCCCGAGACACCAATAATTGAAATTCAAGCGAAGGACGCAGATTCCACAAGTGCCATGGAGTACTACATACTCAGCGGGAACGAGCTCCATAAATTCACGATCGACTCTGGAGGAAAGATTTATTTGGTTGCGCCTTTGGATCGTGAGACGCAGAAAACGTTCCAGCTTACTGTTTTGGTCAGCGATGGCTTGCACACGACGAGCACGAAAGTAAAGGTCGTGGCTCTTGATATAAACGATAACGCTCCTCAGTGTCAAAAGGTGAGACACCTGGACAACCCACTTGTGTTTCGTATCGATTAGTGCAATTTCTGACATTTTTTTCTTAGTCATTTTTCCGTGAGGTCATCCCCGAAGATATCGATGTTGGTCAAATTGTTCTGCGGATGCAAGCTAGTGATGCCGATGAGAACAATGTTTTGGATTATACAATTGTTGGTGAAGGCTCGGAAGTCCTTTCCATGGACCGGTCCACCGGCATTTTGCGAGTCAAGTCTGCCCTTGATCGTGAGAAACAGCAGTCATTTGATCTTTTAGCAATCGCGGCTGATCACGACGGTCGATCTTGTACTGCTGCCATCACTATTCTGGTGACTGATATCAACGATTGTTCACCAACACTACCGGAAAATATAACTGTTAGCATTATGGAGGACCTCTCCCCGAATACTTGGATTGAACGGCTGCGTGCCAAAGACGATGACTTGGGAAACAACCGGTTGATCAAATATTCCCTGCTCGCGAGTGATCAAGTTGATCCGACAGTACAAGACGTGTTTTCTGTCGATGAATCTGGACTCGTCACATTGATGGGCCAACTGGACCGAGAAACAAAAGCTAGATATGATCTGAGAGTCCGGGCCAAGGATGCGGGTCAACCTTCATTATGGAGTGTGGGAAGTCTGAAAATATTTGTCCAAAACGTTCGTGATGATCCTCCCGTGTTCAGCAGACAGATTTTCAACTTTACGATACCGGAAGATTCAGCGGTGGGAGCTGAAGTCGGCCGGGTTGAAGCCACAAGTTTGGACGATGAAATCCGGGAAGAACTCACTTATCGGGTTAAAGAGGGGAATGAAATGAATATTTTCTCTATCAACGGTAAAACCGGCCGAATCAGTCTCAGTAAACCACTGGATTATGAGAAGCAATCCGAATATCTTCTGACGGTGGAAACAAGCGACACGAGTGAAGTGCCTTTGACGGGAACAGCGCAAGTGATAATTCGACTTTCCGACGTTAACGACAACGCCCCAAATTGGAGTCAAAGTTCGTGTGTTCTACTTGGTTTCTAAATATTCTGTATCTATGGTTATTTTGTAGACAAATTCACCTCACATTTGAGTGAAGATGCAGCATTGGGTAGTCAAATCATACAGCTGTCAGCCAGTGATACTGACAGCGGCGAGAACGGAGAAGTGGAATACCAGTTTGTCGAAGAAACCAACGCCATCCCGTTTGCGCTCGACCGTGTGACCGGATGGATAACTGTTTCGAGCCCCCTTGACCGCGAAACCGTAAGTCACCATTTTAGATTGAATGTCAATAATTGTTCAACTACCGGTATCCTTTATTTACGTATTTGTGGTCTATTCCAGAAATCGGTGTATTCCATACCAGTGAGGGTAGTTGATAATGGTGTACCCGCACTTTCATCTGTGTCCCAGTTGGAGATTATTCTGACAGACTGCAACGACAATGCTCCGAAATTCAACAAAGCGAACTATTCCGCAGTACTGCAGGTAACACCGATTGCTCATATAGAGTTGTGGTTTTCATGGTTATTGGTGACGGGCTTCTCTAACTCTTTTCTATTTTTCCATTCTACTAACAGACTCGAGCTGGGTCACAAGTAAGTTACTTTCTGTTTCTTCTTTCATTTTTCCGCCTATCTTGAGCAAGTTTTTTTAGTATATCTAACCCGAGCTGATTATAGGAGAAAAGGTCATCGGGATTCACCGTGGTGAGATTTGCTCTCACAGATGCCGACAGCGAGATCAATGGGCCCCCATTCAAGCTTGATATTCTCAGCGGGAACGATGAAGACTTATTCCAAATTATATCAGCAGATTCATCTTTGCGGACAACCAGATCACTAGAAGGTCTCTCGAATTCGCGATTCGACCTTATCGTCCAAGCAAAAGATTCGGGAACACCGCAAATGACCTCAACCGCAGCTGTTGTGATTCGAATCGTAGCAGAAAGCCAATTCCCCCCAAAGATCAACCCTCTCCACATTACGGTCCAATCGGCTAGCGCTAGCTTTCCTGGAGGAATGATTGGTCGAATGACGGCTTCAGATGCGGACATTTTTGACGTACTTCGTTTCGACATTATATCACCAGAGAAGAACACCCTATTTGAGATCGATTCGCAGTCAGGGTCTCTGTTTGCGAAGTCCGGAATCGATGCTGGACAGTACGAATTCAACATCTCCGTCACAGATGGCCGATTCATTTCCACCGAAAAGGTCACGGTATCGATTCTGGAAATCGAGAACGACCTGATAGCTAACAGCGCCACAGTGACATTGGATGATATCTCTGTTGAAGAATTTGTTAATAACTACGAACCCAAGTTTGTCCGAGCGGTCCGGAAAATATTTGGTTTGCGTCGAAATAAAGATGTCCACATTCTCAGCGTCCAGCCAGCAGAAACATCCGGAACCTCCAACCGAAAAAGACGTGAGGCCGAACTTTTGGAGCCGAATGCAAATTCATCGGCCGAAGCTGTGGACGTTTTATTCGCCGTCTCGAAAGGGAAAAGTGGCTTTGTAACTCGCTCTCAACTGATACTGACTCTGCAAGAGAATGTTGATGCACTGGAATCGGCATTACGGCTGGATGAAGCAAGGGTGGCTGGGAAGCTGTGTCGTCCGGAATCTTGTGCATTCGGTGAATGCCAAGAAGGAATCGTTCTCCTTGATTCGAAACAAGCACCTTACATCTCGGTGATTGGAAACGAAGGACAGTCGCACGTATTTCCTCAACATCGAATGGTTTTTGAATGCGTCTGCAAACCAGGATATGGGGGTATGATAACTTGTTCAGAATGGATAAGACAGGGGGTGATCTTAATATGTTTCTTTATTTTTCAGGAAGCCGATGTGAAAACCTGCTGAATGAATGCGCTACCGAAAAATGCCAGCTTCCAAAAATATGTATGCCTGTTGGTCGAACTGAGACGACTTGCGTTTGCCCAAATGGCGGAAGTGGCGAACAGTGTGATTTAATCCAAACTCCCGTCGATTTTGGTGAGCTTACAAGATTTACTTCTCAATGTTTGGTTTTAACCTTTTCTGATTCAATAGATCACGAAGCGATGAGTCTAAGCGGCCACAGTTATGCATGGTACGACCTTCATAAGCCAATCGAAAGACACCTCAGCCTCAGCTTAAAGTTCAAGACCCGATCAGCTGCCGGCAACCTGATGTACGTTGCCGGACGTTTGGATTATAGCATTCTCGAGGTAAGTGATCAAGATTTTTTATAACAGTTTAAATAATGATAATTAATTTTAAAGATCAAAGATGGAATAGTCCAATATCGGTTTGATTGTGGGAGTGGGGAAGGAATAGCTCGATTAGAAGGTGTCTTCGTCAACGACGATAAATGGCACGAGCTCTCTGTACAGCGTCATGGTCGTCAAGCTGAAATTCGTCTTGATTTGAAGTACAGCGCTACTGCAACTGCATCAGGAATAAACGACATCTTGAACCTGGAGGGAAACGACGCGTTTTTCGGCGCCGAAGTCCCTAGTCATTATTCGTACTCTCGACCAACAAAAGACGTGCCATTTCGAGACGTTCGACGGGGTTTCATCGGTTGCATTAAGAACATCCAACTCAACGGTGTTGAGTTACCAAAGAGCGGGCGTAACCAAGAAGCCTCTGTTCTCCAGATGGCGAATATCCAATGGGGTTGTCATATGCCAAGTTCGGATGAACTCGGGCCATGTATCTCCATGCCATGTCAAAATGGTGGCTCTTGTATCCGTGTCACCCAGACCACTTACACCTGCACATGTTCACCGAGATTCTCAGGACCACATTGTGAAATGGACTCGAACCCCTGCGGCGGAAATCCCTGTCTTCATGGAACATGCTCCAGCCGGCCACCCAATGATTTCTTCTGTTCTTGTCCGACTGGCCTTACTGGGAAGCGTTGTGAATACGGTCGCTACTGTAACCCGAATCCTTGCTTGAACGGCGGGTGTGAAGAAGGCACGTTTGGCCCAATTTGCCAATGTCTTACGGGCTATGAAGGGGTGAATTGTGAACGGGATATCAATGAGTGTCTTCAGCATCCTTGTCAAAATGGCGGACTTTGCGAGAATTTACTTGGAACTTTCCGCTGCAACTGCTCGGTTCAGGCTCGTGGTAACCTTTGCGAAGAGCTGATGTACATACCGAACATGGCGGCATTCAATCCGACCTGGAGCTGGGTGGAGATCCTCATTGTTGTTGCGGCCATTGTTATTTTGACAGCAATCGCAATCCTATCCGTGGTTTGTCGACGAAAGATTCGAAAACGGAGAGGTCAAGTTGAGCATATGACCATCACCAACACCAGCTCGCCCTCGGGACAGTTTAATCAGTTGACCAATAATTTGAATAATCCCAACTTGCAAAACGACAGCATGGAGAAAGACAAGGTGCGGAATAAGAAAATTGGTTCGGAGGATTTTTACAAGCGTGGAAGCAAGATCTCGAACCTCGATGCTGAGCGACTGGGAATGTCCAGTGAGCACAGTGCTTCTTCATTGACCAGCGCCGGTAGGCTACCTGGACACAGACACTTTGTGCCCACCTTGGCCCCGCCACCACCTTCGTGTTCGGCATCGTCAACGGAAACCATGTCCAACAGGGATCAAGTGGTCAGCACGCATCCAGAATATGATCAAGCACCTGAACTGAAGCCACTTATTGTCGACCTGCCGAAATCGCGAATTCAACCGTCTGGAATATCAAGTACGATAAATTTCGCTACAACATTTTACCGAAACTTGACTTATCTGATTTCTGTTTTTGTGTAGGTTCGTTCCCAAGGATGCACAGTCGGAAAAGTAATATTAAAGATGAGGATGCTCGCTCGCATCGAACAGTCGCCAGCGCAGCGATATCATTCGGAGAATCTGTTCTGAACAGCGAAGACGAAGACACTGGTGGTAAGTGGCTTTCTTGTAGTATTTTCACAAGTGATGCATGTTTTCATTGTCTGGGATAATGGTTTTATGGGCTTTCTCTCTATCTCTCTTTGTCTCTAGTCGGAATGAGTAAATCTGTTGGTGGAAGCACTAAAGGTAAAGGTCACTTTCTCATGTTTTTGTGGTTTCTAAATGGATTTGAATCTGACCGTTAGTTGTTCTACTAGACTATTACTGGGACGGTGCGGGAACTGCGTTGGCCGACATGGGAGACAGCTGTGCTGCTACAGCCACTTTATCGGTTGATGATAGAGATAACAACATTATGGACGCCAGTGTATGCAGCAGTTTCGGAGACGAGGAAGAAGAAGATGCGGAAACAACGGCACTTTTTGCTAACATCCAGCCGCCTCAACCATACCAAGATACTGTTTCAAGAAGAGCTCATTCTGAACCGGAAGAAGACTACATCACTAATCCAAGAATATCCAAGCGGTTCAGTGACTACATTCCAGCGGCCGAACTGGATCTCCTCATGGATGATGTGCACGAAAATTATGCCGAAGTCACAAATGTCAGCCGCCTAGCCAGAATGGAGTCTGACTTGGATTTAGCCGGTGAAGACATCCCACCTCCAATGCCAACTCTTGGCGATTATGGAACGAAGAACGGACCGAGGAAGTTTGTCAGCGAAGATATATTATCCGCAAACAAAGGCTATGATGGGGAAACGGCGAATCTTCTAACTGGAAGTGTCAAGTACGAGCTTGACCAGCTGCCGGCGAAAAGCGGTTCCAATGGTTATGACTGGTCAACTCAACTCCTGAAATCGAACGGTTCCCAACCGTTTTCAACTTTACTGGGAAAACAGACCCAAGTTTGATAATGATCTGAATTACACAGTTTGATGTGAACTGTTTTGTTTCTGCCTGAAATTGCCCTTTTGGGACCAACTGCCTTGTCAATGCTTTTTCTTGAGCATTTTGATTTTTATACCCAAGTCTTTCTGTGATCTGAATCATTTTGCAGTTTTATCGTATTATGTAATTTTTCTTTGTAACTGTACCCGAAATTGTTAAAAGCTGAAATTTGTTCCGGATTTTTCTCGAAGAGACAGGGTCAATTATTTGCGCATGTCAGCTTCCCGGCTTCGGCATCCGGCACATATGGTGAGATCTGTTCTCCTTCACCGTTTACACAGAAGCACTGTCCATCTTTGCATTGTTTCGGTTTGAAGGTACCATCTTTGTTGCACTCGGTTTCGAAGCGG
>JAQIWT010001527.1:0-10462 GCA_034696485.1 Isohypsibius dastychi | reverse complement strand
GGGGGAGGGAGAGGCTAGGGGTGCGTCGGGATTATATCCGCGAAATGGGGTTGCCGGGATTTCGTGTTTTCCTGGTAATCATTTCAGATAACCTATATTTGTAGTGTGCCAATGTCTTCTTGGACGTGTTTGTTCATTTGTTTGTCGGTGAAATGATGACACTGTCGATCAAAGGGTATCGAAGTTCCTGGATGGTGGCGTACTGTTGATGCATTATCCACTGTTGAGAATTCGCCCCTGTTTTCAGCGAGAAATTTCACGATCTCTTTCCACAGAGGGATCAGCGACCTCTTTGTTGATATGATAATTGATGCTCTGTAATTTTGATATTGCTTTCGAAGGCTAGCTATGGTGTGCCCGGTTATTATGTGGTTAACAGATAGCGATTCTACCCTAGGTCGAGGTCGATTCATCAGAGGGGGAGGGTGGTACCCCCGCTTTTGACCACGACTCTAGGTCGAGCTCATGAGGGGGCGGGGACCCAAAAACGACAGCCCTTGTGAACGGAGTTGGAGATTATTCTTTCTGTGTTTAGCGCGATAACAGAAAGTCCAGATCATCCTGACTCATTTTCAATGCTGTTGCGGTCAATAATCTATGCCACGAGATCCAAGCGAGCGAGATAAAGCGCGCGTCGAAACGCTGTTTGGTGAAGCCTGTAGCGATATATTTACAGATGTTTTCCGACTTTGCAACTTCTATAATTACCCCTACCATAGACAAACGTGATTTGACGAAATGCAGTCCATTGGAAAAAGCACATTTTTTCTGCATGCGAATCATTTCAGCTGATAAGAATTCATTCGGCGTTGAACGTGAATGCATTCATCAAGAAGATGTGAAAAAGTAATTCTCACTTGTAATATAACTCGTCAATTTAAAACTTGAATCATTAATTTCTAGGTTGTAAAATATTTCCTGGGATCTTTCCATTCATTCGATTATCGATTATTTTACTGAATCATGTCCACCCATATTAGAAACAATCTAGGAGTATGGTCTCATTGTCTCATGGTCTCATTGCACAATGTTTTTCACTCTGAATTCTGTTGGCAGAATTTGACGCTGCAAACCGTTTTCCGATGAAAGGTCATACATCTGCAATGAAACTATAAACGAAAATTCAAGTTGAGAACAATCAAGATGAAAAAGGTGAACATTTATTCTCCGATGAACTTCTAGATCAGCCTGGGGTCATAGTCAGCTAAGCGCCAGCAATAACTCGGATCAATTCATGTTCAGTGTTATTGCGGAAAATTCTTTGGCTGTTATCAAGAGTATCGGATTCGAAACGGGTGATTTGTTTTTTTATATTTTTCTGATGGAGTTTGAGGGTTCGAAGATTTCAAATCAAAAACAAATAATCAGCCACCTTCACAATTCAAATTTTCGGGGGCGAAAAAGTTGTTTTGAAACAGAAATATCGATTGATATGGTCAACAATTCTTATTTGAGCTGGAGTTGAGGAGCTGAACAGTCTGCCTCGGCAAAAGTGCACAACAGGCTACTCTCCGATTCCTGCTAAACTGCGGTCCTGCAAAGCTGACAGTTCCTGCTAGGCTTACATTTTGGAACGGAACGGCGGTGCTCGTAGACTATAACATTAGGGAGAGTTCCTGCTAAACTGCGTTGTGAGGGGGTTGCAAGCTTAACCTGACATGCGTTTGAGCCCAAACGCTTATGAGGGTGACAACATCACCCCCAAACAGAAGTGTAAAGCGCTTGTGTCTGCCCCATTCAAGAGTTTTTCATTTCAAAATCGAGTTCCATTGTCCGAATTATGGTTACTGCGACTCGTTCGTGTTTTTTGCAATTTTGTAATCGGATTCTGCGTTATTATGTCGAAATTGAAGATAAATAGCTTTTTTCACTTAGGTGCAGGCTAACCTTACACTTCCTGCTAATCTTACATTCTAAAGTGAAACGAGCGTGTCAGGTTAGGAGGAATCGGAGAGTATTGTGCTTTCAACAGCGATTGAATTTTATTGAATGCTCCCTTTTAAAGACATTTTACATCCTAATCGGTGAAACCAGATCCCCATCCAGATTCTACTTTTTAATCAAAATCATAATCAACGATTTTCCCAACCTGGAAAATAGGTTCTTTTTCTCAGTTCGCTCGATGTATACGTAAGCGCCATACGCACTGCAGCCTGTAAGCATGATTAAAAATTGTGTCCGAGTGGACTGAGTTTCTCCTCTCCATCAGTGAAAAATATGTAAGACAGACAAAGCAGAAGCGTCTAAGAGAGAATTTTTCTCTGTTTGCGAAATGCTGCAGGCTTTTTGCGGCATTTTTCAGCTGGAATTCCGGTGCAGCTGATTCACACTGTTCCAGTAAAGTTATGAAAGATGGTCCAACAGAGTCAACACATATCAAGTCATTATCTTCTCAGATCGTCCGCATCAAATCTTGGATCATAGATTTTCGTTAGCGAGATATGCTCCATATCTTCGTCCATATTGTGCTGATTTTCTCCATTTCGAAAAGTTTTGAAATAAATCTGGTAAGTTTTGATGATTCGGTCAGAATTTCAACTTTTCATCTAGTTTCAATCGATAACCCAGATTTATTTTGCTCTGACAGTCTCTTGCTTTCTATTTACAATTGACAATTCACAATTTCCGATGCGGCTGAAATGTCAGGAGGTCAAATGTGTTATTGTCTAGTGGAGTCTGTAACAATGCGGCACAACAATATACGAGACTCTCGTAACGAGAGTATAAGAACAAGCAGATTGGACACGGTGTGCGATTATTCTGCGATCATCGAAATAGTAGAAATTCTAGATCAGCTCGGGGCTATTCTTTACTTGGGCGCCTGCATTGGCCGGCCTGAATTCATTCTTTAGTGTTGTTTCGTTCAATGGTATAAAAAAGCAGCGGGTAGAATTGCGGAAATTGCCACTGAACCGGAATAGTAGTTTTTTCATCTTCTCATCACGGATATCGGGTGGTCGGATTCACAAAACAAAGAATCGAATTCCTGTACGATTTCCATGTCTCGCGATCCCAGTGAGTAGCATTATTATATTAAATTAGTCATTTCTAAAATCAGAACCGGTCTCGATGAGCTTGTTGATTGCATAGCAGTGGGAAATATTCAAGCAGAGGTGGAAAAATGCGAATGACTCATGGCAACTTATCTAGCCGAAGTAAACTTAACTTCTCATGCTCTTTTGCTTTTCGAAGAGCGGTTGGCATCATGACTCATTCATCTCATTCATTCGCGTTCTGATTTTTCTCTTCCAGACGGACACAATAAACTGGCGCCCAAGAAAATAACCGGTCGTCGAGTTTTTCAAGATGGAGGTAGCCCCTCGAAAGCTACGGATGCAAACTTGACAGCAACAAACGAGCTGGAAGATGATGCATTCTTGGACGATCTGGCACGTGAGTTGCGTTTATCTGAGCGGACTCGTACAGCGTTGAAGGATGAGAATTTCCAAAGTTCTGAAGACTTGAGGATGCTGACACCTGAGTTACTCGCCGCGTTGAAGTTGCCCATGCGAGATGACCTTTCATTAAAGAATTATCTCATTCGCTCGGCGAGTCACTCATCGGATTTGCGCAATGTTATTCGCGTTGAACAAAATCAGCCAGTGAAGAGAAGGAGTCTTATATTTGAACCTGAAAAAATCCAGGAAGGGAACAATGAAATCAGCAACGCATCAATGAACCAACAACCATGGACAATGAAGCGCCAGCGAATCGACAATGCAGGTAATAATTCTGAGGCTTCTTATTGCGGTAGCGAGAGTGTAAATGTATTGATACTACCAAAACGAGCAAGCAATTGTTCGCCAGATTCCCAGGTGAGATAAAAAAATGTGACGGGAAGCAGAAAGTTTAATAATTTGGCTTATTTGCTCAAGCGATTCTCGCATACTTCTGTATCATTCAATAATGACAGAATATCCGGTTTTAGCAGCAGCCACTAATGCTAACGGGGCTTCAGCAACCGATGGTGTTGATACTGAGGGAAAGCCGACTCTAAACCGTGGTGAGCCGAACATTCTAATCACACTTTTTATGATCACATTATAATTATATTACATAATTTGATGATAATCAAATGACATATTGAAGACGAATCTCTGCAGGTCAAAAGGTTGACGTACAAGAGATGTCATGGGAAAATAATGGAACGATGCTACTTCTGCCTAATCCACCTCTTCATCGAGATAGACATTTTTACTATTTCCAAACATATCGGGGAAATACAAAAATATATAAGTGTGCGGATGAAACTTGCCCGGCAACGCTGACGTGGAAGAATCAACGTTACATCTTTTCACAACAACATTCCAGCCATGCGCCTGTTGACGAGAAACGAATTCGACAAGATCTCAAAAACGCCCTCTCGAACGTTATACTCGAACTGGATAAGCCGCGGCAAACCATTGCGAGCCTTCGCGAAATATATCAGGATTATAGAGCATCAGTTACTCCACTGACAAAAAGATGGCTGATCCCCCAATGGAGACAGATTGTTGAATTCCGCGCGGTGAACAAGAGCACGGAAGCCACAGTGCAAATCTCATCAGCTGGCCGATACCAAACAAGGTCACGGATGACTTGACACCAACAGTGTTGACAGCCAATGAACGAGGAAAATCAACCATGATACAAAAAAAGCAAGGAAGGTCACACATTCGACATCCCTTGCGATAGAGATTCTGTCTCATTGCGTATGATAGCTGGTAGCACTTCCACTTTGGTATCTGGTTGATGTCGATGGTCAGAGAAGTATATGATATGAAAAAAAAATGAAAACGATAAATGGAAACGATATTAAATTGAATGGAAACGATAAAACATTTCCATTTAAAACCCTTTATATGGGAGAGTACTCCTAATCCAAGGCATTTCTTCAACTCTCACACCAGTGATCTGACAGAACAATGATTCTTTGCATATCATGACTAAACTTTGATGATAAGCCATCAGGTTGTTTCTCCACGTGGGCAGATTCTTAATATTATTCAGATACAGATATTAATTATTACTGAAAGGTATAAATTACATTACATTACATTGCATTACAGTTCTCTCCTGGTGGAAATGCCAGTCAGTCAGTTGATACTGGTAACGAAACTAGAATTCTGTTCAAGTACCGACTCATAAGATCAAGCTAATTTCAAAATAGTTTGGAATGGTCCAGAAACTTTGTCTAAAACGGGCGAACGTCAGAAACTATTCCGCCGCCAAGAAGTTAAGCAAAAAAAGAAAAGATGACTTCATATGTGATCAGTCCGTCGAACCATATTTCATACCTGAAGCTATTCTTGAGCCGACAAAAATTCTCTCTTCGACGATTCTGCTTTGGCTTGCATTACAGTTCTCGCGGTGCTGGAGAAGACAAAAGCAGTCCAGTCGGACGACATATACTACAAGTACAAACTACCGTACAGGTTGAAATATGATACGAATTTTCTGAAATGTAATTCAAAACAACATTCGCTGGGGAAAGCTCGCAATGCCTTATTGACATCAAATGTTCAGGTGAAGAGTCATGTGTTCATACTGTTGTACTCACCGGATTCGCGGGACATGGAATCCGAAGAGAAATCACCATCTTCGTTCGGTGAATGAGAGCAAGACTCTTGCTCCCAATCAACGAACGACGATGGTGATGCCTCCATGAAAGAAAGATGAAAACTCTTTTAAACCGGTTCAGTTGAAGTGCCGCTTTCTTAAAACTATTGGACGAAAAAAACTAGAAATGAGTTGTAAGTTGGTCATCCCTGGCGCCCACGTCAAAGATAGCCACGGGCCGCAGCCAGATAACATGGAACCGCATCGGCAAAGCACCGGCTGCAATACATCTAGATAATCGGTGACCTTTCCGCTCTTCGTACGTTTGAAGTGTTTTTGTGATGCAATTCCGATCTTCCGCAGAAAATACAGCTTTGACTCCATCAGACTGAGGATGACTTCATATAGTCGAGCGATGCCCATAGAGCATGTTGTTACCTGATGAAGTCATCTACTGACGGCTAGGCTTCTCGTTTTTCAAATCCAGATAGGCCAATCGAAGTGTCGATGTTTCTTCGGCTGACTGATAACATTTTGGTACGCGAGAATCGGTAATTAGCAGCACCTACGGTGAGCCTAAAATCAAGTCATATGGTATCGAACAGTGTTTAATACGTTTTTGGTGGACAAACGCTGTACATCGTTTGTCGGCGCCAAATTGTCGTTCAAAGTTGTGTGGTTTTATTCGACCCCCCCCCCCCCCCCATGGTGACTGGGATGTTAACTCGATCGCAAGCCACGCCTCTCCACTAGCAGTATGGCGTCCTGTGTTAAAATGTTTTAAATGTTTCTTTTATTTACATTCATTCTTCAAGTTCTCTTTGCAAAAATGACTAATAAAGGTTAATGCACTACCGTCACAGTTTTCAGTAAACTGAATTGATTGTTGCCACAACATGTCGGCGAACCAGTCTCTAGATTGTCCTAGTCCGTAGCCTAGGGTTGGCATCCCACGTCCCAAATGATCCCAAATCCCATCCCAAAAATCCCACCCTTCCCATCCCACGGAGATCCGCTGGGATGGGATAAGGGATCTGGGATTGGGCTGGGGTGGGGTGGGGTGGGGTGGGGTGGGGCGGGAATGGGATCGTGGGATTGGACTTGGATTGGGATAAGTTGAAGTTGAAACAGCGGCGTTCTTATAAATTTAGTACCAAAGCGCATCGACCTCTTCATTCGAAGTGAATGAGAAGACACGAAGTGGGGGTGGCTGCGGTGTGTGTGAAAAATCGTTCATGCCGGCGATCTGAAAACTTTTGTCATATTTCGTTCTTGCCTTGGCTTTCGTTTCATCTTGGCATTCATTCATCTTCACTTTCTTCCTAACATCAATAGCACACAACAAGATGTCAGAATTTGCAGAGATGGATGAAGATTCAGGTAGGAATGAGGGAGTATTGTTTGCTTCGCGTTGTTCTAATATAGGTTCTCGTTTGTTTCTTCAGGTGATGAAAACAAAGCTGAAGAATCCTCTGTGGAAGTATTTGGAGAAATCTGACTAAAAGTACCAGCAAAGCCATTCTCGGATGGCCTTCTGTTTAGCTTGTGTGGAAGCTACTACAAGAAGAGATCCGGTTTGAGGCGAACAAGACATGATGTTCAATCATCTGAAAGACTGCAAATTTGTATCAGCGGTAAATTGAACCTAGCCTGGTAACGCTGAATACTATTCTTATTTATATTGTTGCATCTCCTGAAAAGAACGTTGTAGAATGACAAAGAAAAAGCAGCTCGGTCGAAGAGGCGGGATTGGTTGGATTCCGGTGCTGCACCAAGTATTCATGTTGATCGTTTCATTACTCTGACTGTGATTTTGAAACTTTTCGGTGATCAGTAGTTGAGATTGTTGTACCATTTGCTGATAAAAATTAAATTTGGAATCTCGTTCAGTAAAATCTTCCTTGATGAAAATTTTGTGAGGGTTTTAATAGAAATTCTGTATCCCTATGTCGCAATCCCAGGTCCGTCCCAAAAATCCCAGTCCCATGACATCCCATCCCGTCGGATCCCACTCCCATCCCACCCTTCCCATCCCGATCCCATCCCATCCCTTTTCGTTTTTCCGGCTGGAATCGCAACCCTACCGTAGGAAGGAATTGCGTCGCCTTCTTCACTTGATATGGAACGCATATTTCTTGAAAGTCTGCGGGATTCTGATTTTTCAGCTGAGAGAAAATCTCATTTACTGTATATTGTGGCATCGATGTGTTTTCGGATCTTGAAAGACTCCTATGCTGTGTTCAAAGGAGATCTTGATATTGGAAATCGCCTTAGTTTTGTATTCTGAGTTGCGAGATGTTTTCTGTTTTGCCAGCGGTAGCTAGGCCCTTTTATTATGAAAACCATGACTGGTATAAGGTCACTGCCTCCTAATTAAGGAGGGGTTCATAAAACTTACTTACTTACTTACCGTAGCCTGACGTGGAGGGTTAACTCTCCCCTCTTGCCAGCATTGTAATAAAAATGGCCAGAAATTTTCTCGAAACGTAAATAATTATACATGAATTCACTGAACGACCAAAATTCAGCGAAATCAAATTTTTTTCGAAAACTGAATGTGGTGTTTGAAAACAATTGGTGGGAATATGCCCGCCGTAGAATTAATGCTTCGCTTTTAGTTTCCTCCTTGGGTAATCGAAAGTCCACCCATATTTCAGTGGCAAGTATTGAAAAACATTGAATCTTGAGATGTGAATGCAAAAACATCGAATGATGATACTCAACACGGCGGTTCAGTGAAAATCAACTCAAACCAGGATTGCCTATACCGGGAAGTTGTTCCTACACCAACAACACATTCAAGTGTTAACAAGGAGCTTCTCAGTAATTTCTATGCAGTGAATGATCAAAAATTTTTGGATAATCAGATACATATTTGGAATCTTTACCTTTACTTCCTGTCAATCACATAGTCCGCTGCATCTGTAGATTAATCCAGAAAAACGTCCGGTGCATGATTCAACTTTAATGGGCGGATTGGATGAGAATGCACCGTGCATCATGCAATCCACCCATTAGAGCTGAATCTGATTGGTCTGCAGTGCGCGTTTCACACCGTGATCTTTTATGCTGATGCAAAGTTGCATTGGAGGTTCTTTTCGCCATTCCTGCCTGGTGTTTCGGAGAACTTGGAATGACTGCACTGCTTGAAGGTCTGTTAGGGCTGGCACACAGAAACATATATAGTAAGGCACTTCCACGGGAGGGGGTCATTCTTGTTATCTTACGTTGGTTCTGCCCCCATGATATATTTCTTGGCGATTCTCCATGGTTGGAGAGGGCTCCGCTCAGCTCGCACTTGTTTTTGTCTCTCACCTGTTTTCGCTATGGTGCAAAAATAAACTCCGAAATGTCTTTCACCGCTGGTGGGTCACTAGTCAAAGACAGCTTCTTAGATTTACAGAATTCAAGGGATCTCTAAAAATAGAACTTAGTTTAATCGATCTGAAAATTCAAGTTTCTCGAAATAATCTCCCAAAAAGTTCATGAACTCAAATCGAACCCAGATCTATCAGATCCATTGCGGATCATCAGAATAAATCGCATGAGTTAATCAATAATGTTATATGGCGAACGATTCCAATCTATCTTGCTTTATCTTCGCCCGCCTCATTCTGATGTCATACGCTGATGTCATAGTTTGCAGGTTGAGTTATGGCAGCTCGAGATGACCCTCAAGGCTTTCACCTCTGTTCACAGGTCTCCAAGAAAATCTATATGTGAAGTGCGATCACACTAAAGATCAATTTTCGAAAGCATACCGAAAATTCAACTGTTCATTCCAAATGTTCCATTTGAGCTTGACTGTCTTACGATAATATACGATAAGGAGATTCGTCTAATTTCAAGAAGTTTACCGGAGGTAGCCGGCCTTTTACGTCAACCCAGACGCTCAATCGATAAAGCTCACCTATCATCAGCGGAACGAAGTCCTGTGCAATAAGGATTCCCTGCATTCAAATTCTCGGTCATGGGTCTGAAGGAGTGTAGCGGTAGACACATTTGTTTTGGAAAATAAAGAATGACCTCGAGAAACAGAAATATCTACTGACAAGTCAATGTCCTGAGGATGCCCTAGATGTCGAAGGGAGGTCGCTTGTTCAATCATCATATTCAGTTTGATGAAAATCCGTTCCTTCGTATATATACTTCAAACTACCCTACAGGATGAAAAATGATACGGATTTTATCGAATGTAATTCAAAAACATGTTTTGCTGGGGAGAGCTTGCAAAGTCCTTTTGACATCAGATGATCAGGTGAAGAGTCAAACTGAATGTGTTCATACTGTTGTACTCACCCAATTCGCGTGATGACATGAAATCCGAAGAGGAATCACCATCATGTTTCTGTGAATGAGAGCAGGTGGCCTCCATGACAGAGAGATGAAAACTTTTTTAAATCGGTTCAAAATTGTATTGCCGCTCTCTCAAAACCATTGGACGAAACAAAACTAAAAATGAGTGTTAAGTCGGCATTATCTGGCGCCCAAGTCAAGAATAGCCCCAGGACGATCTAGAATTTCTATCATGCCGACGATTGTAGAACAAACGCCCACTGTGTCCGTGCTCTCCGATGCTAGCTTTTGCGCTGTCGTGTGATCTTGAGCTGCATTCTCAACGGACTCCAATATTCTTACTGACAATAACACATTTGACCTCATAACATACCATCCGCATTGCAAAGTGTGAATCTGAGTAGAAAAACGATGAAAGGAACCAGATATGGCAACCATCTGAGTGAACAACCTGATCTCGGTCGGGTCGGGGGTCCGTGGAATAACCAGACCTCCGCCCAACTGGGGTTTGATGAATCGACCAATCCGGAATTTGCGTCTAAAGCAGGTTGCAAAAGCCTAGCTGGGCGGAAGTCTGATTATCCCCTGGGGGGGGGGGGGGGGGGGGGGGGGGGGGGGGGGGGGGGGG
>JAQIWT010001526.1:0-10466 GCA_034696485.1 Isohypsibius dastychi | reverse complement strand
GCAACCAGATTCCCAACAGGCTGACCAACACTTCTCCCGTCAGCCAGGATCATCATGAGTTCGTCAAACAAACAAACAATCTCACGTTACAGAATCCTCCTCGCACATTTGAGCTAGCTCAGTGTGTGGTGGTGGCCGCGCTCCGTCCGCTCAGCCTCACGAACAGCAACTGACAAAACCAACAAGATCGAGCCAGCAGATGGACGTGTTTGTCCGGAGACTCTTTTATGAGATGCGAGAGAAGAGCTCTGAAAAGAAACGGAAAGCCGGCTGACGTTGGGGGTATTAAATAACATTCAGGCTCTGAACAAAACGCCGCCACATCCACTTTAAACGCCGTTTCGTTTGTCGAGGCTATGACCGCGAATAAATGAACAGTGCGGATAGGAAGGAAGGAACTTATACCAAAGCAAGCCACCGACCGACCGACGAGATGAACGGCGTGTTTAATTTAACACGCTTGACTTGTGTACGGACACTCTGCATCGAGAGACGACGTACCTTCAGTTTCCTCGAGCAAATATGAGCAACCTTGGGGTTGAGATCACGGATCAGCGAGAGAGTATTCCAAAATCAATTTACACCAACAACTTCGTGAGTTTTGCTCAAATTATGACAGCTGATCTTGTTATAAACACCAAGTTTCGAATTGCTGACGTCACAAGTCATAGGGGTCAGTTCCAACGAGCTGCCATATGATTGGACAAGAGGACTGGAGGCGGGGCTATGCCACATGAATCATTGCTGAATGAAAACAAAGGGAGCAGCGGCCCAGGAAATTGGGTGTGACTCATGACGAATTATTGGTTTTTAGTGTCATCATCACATTTTCGGCTTAGGTATATTGAATATTTTCCTTCGAGTGTTTCCGTATGGAAAACATGAAAATAGCCGGTAACTTCCGGTAAGGCAAGGTAGCTTCCGGAAGAACGCTCGCTTCCGCTTTCTTCCCGCAACGATTGTTAAATGGGAAGTGCGATGATGAGATCTACTCGAGTAATATAGGTTTATAACTCATGTGTTTGGGAAGCATTGTAAGTTTGATGACCTTGTTTGAGGGCGGTCTGGCGCTTTGTGTCTGAGAAACTGGGTCGCGAATTGGTTTCAAAGGAAATTTGATTTCCAGTTCACTTTCAACGATCAAGTGATAACTATTTGCTACTGTAAAACACCTGATCAGAGGCATTCTGTCCGCAGCGCGAGATAAATGAACTGCGACGGTCGACAAATGAAATGTTGAAGATTGACGGAGTGCGATTGTTTTCTAGACGGTTGCTGAAATGAGTGAATGACACCATGCGTTTTTTACACGACCAGTTCAAAACGTTATCAGTTCGGCGGCAGTTTCAGTCATTTGCTACATCATAAACGTAACTGAAAATAGACAAACACGGGTGAGACTAGGTATAAAAACCACGAGTTAGAACACCAGGATCATCTGACCACATATCCGTTTGTCACTCCCAATCACATGGATTCCATAAAAAAATATTCTGTGCTGTCAACTTTTCGTATTTCCTTGTTTCAATAAACAAAAACCAATTCACTTTGTAATCGTACGACGGTAACCAAATGACTAATCGACAAGCACATAGCACAGCTGCGCCACCTGACGTCTTTCTGTACTTTCCGCATTCAGTATTGCACTGCTATGCTCACACATTATCATTAATTTCACTTATGAGGCTCAGAATTGGGTTCATCGAATTATTTATTATGTTATATTATGTTACATTATATTACATTATAATACAATATATTACGGGATATTAAAAGACTTCTTCCCGATGCAAATAACTATCGACAAAACGGAAGGAGTCAATCACCATACTAATGCACCTCTGAATTTTGTTGGCGAGTTGGGCTTTTACGGGAGTACTAAGATTAAGGACAATCAAACTCTAAAAATGCACACTGGAATAAAAAATTGAAAACTGGCTTTTCAAACACCGCATCAAAATACTGGAAGATTTTGAATATTCACAAATAGAATCAATATTTAAGAACGCTCCAACAGGGTCAGTACCTCATCCAAATTAGTAATCAGCGTGTCAGCATTCTCCTTTGTGAAACACATTGGAGGCTTCATCTTCACAACGTTGTTTTCCGGTCCCTCCACGCTCAGGATAATGTGCCGGTCTCGCATCCTAAACATGAACGAAACAAGGTACTCGTAAACCGTGCACACATCCACGCATTCAGCAGCTGTATTAAACTTTACCTAGAAATAACGTCATACGCGGTTTTAGAATTCGGCTTCCTTTCCGGCTCGGCTTTCCGTGTTTCAACAAATTCAACTCCAAGAAATAAACCTTTCCCCCTGAAATGACAGCCATATTTGAATCACATATTTTTCACCACCCTGAGTAGTCAGAAACTCACCTCACATCTCCGATCTGATGGTGCCTCTCTTTTAGCCATTCCAATTTATCAAGCAGATATTTTCCCACATCTTTCGCTTTTTCCATTAACTTTTCCTCTTCAATGACATCCATCACAGCAATTGCAGTCATGCAGGAAACAGCGTTTCCGCCATACTATAAAAATGACAGCATGCGAAAAAACGACCATCGTAATTAAATTTGGAGTCACGGTATTGAAATATTCCACGTTGAAATCGATAAATGTATTAGCAATTTCTTTCGTGGTGACCAAAGCCGCCACCGGAAATCCATTGCCCATGGATTTGCCGATCGTCACAAAATCCGGAACAACTCCTTGATCTTCAAACGCCCAATAATGTGAACCGATTCTGCCAAACCCTGTTTGCACTTCATCGGCTAAACACAGACCCCCTGCTGCTCGAACTGACCTTCAAAACACAAGTCATTAATTTTTACCCATCGAAGAAAAACAACAAAATAATACTCACTCATACACCGGCTTCAAAAAACCTTCCGGAAGTAATACCTGCCCAGCGCAGCTTTGAAGTGATTCGGCCAGAAACAGGCTAACGCCACGTCCCTCGGAGACGATTTTATCAACGTATTTGGTCACTTCCGCAGCATATAGCGAACCGAGTTCGTTATCCGTGTGGTTCGGGCTTCGATGCAGTCCGCGGTAAGCATCCGGCTGTGGTGCGACATGAACCCATTTTTTCGGCTTGTAGTCTCTGATTTTGTCGAATTTGTGCGGGCTGATATCCACAACCGTCGCTGTGTGACCGTGATAAGCGCTAAAAACGGAGCAGTGAAAAACGAACACTTAATCTTCAAATAAGTATACATACTGGTCCAAAATCACGATATCCTTGTTTCCGGTATAATGCCGCGATAGCCGAATAGCCAAGTCATTGGCTTCCGACCCGGAATTCACGAAGAATACGACAGATAATTTCTCTGGCATGTTACTTGCGATCCTTTGGGCACACATAACCAAGCTATCGTGAAGATAACGGGAATTGGTACACTGGGTCGCAAGCTGTGCAGATCCAACAGCGACAACTCTTGGATGACAATGTCCGACTACAAACACAGATATCTTTATTACTCACAAAATAAAACGCATTTTTATTTAAAGTCATTTTCCACCGAGAGCCGAACTCACTTCATTTCAATTCACTTTTAGTGGTTGCGACCGGAAATGAAGCTGACTTTGAAAACTATTCGTTTCTGCAGTTTTTAAACTTCGTAACTAATTTTCCATCAGGTAAAAAGCGTGAGTGTATAAAAAAATGAAAGTGCAGCCCACCAATTAGCTGTAATGCTTCTGACAACCATTTTATCAGGGCATTTTTGAGAAACAATCTTTTAATGTTCGTATATAACTTTCCCCGAATTCCAAGTCAAATTTCAGACACTTTAACTTAACCGCGAAATCGATCAAGCCAATTCTGTTTTGTTCGGTTACATTAATTCGCATACCGTGAGCAACATTGTTAATACAGTCCAGATATTCCACGCCATTTTCGTCGTACATGTACTGCCCACGAGCTCGGACTATCTTCAGTGGATCATCCCGGAAAAACAAAGTGCATGCATCGCTGTAAATCGAACAATTCACAAGTCAGATAATACACCCATTAAATTTCTCAACAGGATGCGAGCTTAAGCGCAAAGAGGTTACCTGACATGTTTCTTTCGAAGCTTCAACGTCTCCTCACGAGTTAAAATTCCTCTGGGATCTGATATCAATTTCAGATTCTGTGTAGGGTTTGTTGAATTTTCTTTAGATAGTTTCGAATGTGGTTGTTGGCTCGATTGCTCGCCGTTCTCTTGCCCGACATGTCCACCTGGACCATTCTGGCCTGTAAGGTAAAGGATATGTCAGAACGAATCACAAAACAAACCACACACACAACATCCCAGCAAAATAAAAACAACTTGCCGTTCGATTTCGAAGATTCCATTACAAACGATGAAGAAGTCTGCGAAGACACAGATCGACACAGCAAAGTGCGCTGTATTGGAATGCTGATGTGTTTGACAATAACCTTGAAAACCATATGAAACTGGAAACAAGTGCACCACAAAGTCGTGAAGGTGAAATCGGTCAATGTTGTAAAATTTGAAACTTCAAGCTCGTCTCCAAATGAGGTGTGTACACATGTGTGTGACTGTGAGAACAGCGTAAGGCGACATGAACCCTGTTGGTCCGTGAGCCCCACAGCTGATCAGTGACGTCGTTTGGCCAATGCATTTTATTTATTTGTCATCAACGTATTGACCATCGTGCTGGATGCCGAACAAATACAAGACAAAACTCAAGAAAACAGCAAGCAGTCAATGCTTCTGCAGATCGATGAGAATTTCATGTTTAAAAAGAAATAAAAATTAATGCCACCGGAGGACACCGGAAACTCTCTACGGTCTTATACTTTCAAAAATCAGCTGCTCTTCTCCGAATGCTTCTCTCGCCATTCTTTAATACCCTTCAACTGCTGCACCCGCTGGTAATGTTTTCGAGTCAGTGGATACTTGTCCAGTAGCCCAGGTTGCATTTCGTCCAGTGAGCCGGTGAAACATGCGACTGTGAAATCAGCCCACGTTGGGCCGTCTCCGACATAAAAACCAGACCCGTCATCGTTTTTCTTCAGCTCGCTCTCGAATGTGGCCAAACTGTCGTGCACTTTTTCGCTAAAATATTTGGCCTTCAATTCCTTCTTTCGCTGTTCGTCTTTTTCCATAAACCAGGCAAAAAATGGTTCTTTCGCCTCTGTAAAACAGAAGAAAATTTACCACTTCTCTCTTTCTGAATGTAGATAAACAGAAAAAGAAGATCCCGAAAAGCAAAGGACTAACATCGAAAACAAACCGGAAACCGGGGCTTGATTGAGCCATTTGAACAAATAAACGTTTCTTGATTGATTTGTTTTGGACGTTGACGTTTTTTCCGTCTCAATTACTTTCTTGCAAATTTCGGCTTTTATTTTGTTGTTCTGCCCTTACCAATAACGAAATCCCCGATGCTATTGACTCTTGCTATTTCCATCTCATTACTTCCTGCAAGATTGAATCTTCTGGCCACAAACTGAGCGATTGCGTTACTTTGTCCAATCATTTCCTTTCCATCAATTTCAAGCACAGGAACCATTCCAAACGGAAGCTGGTTTTTCATTGCTTTGAGCTCGGGATATTTCAAACGCTTGTCCTCGAATTCAACTCCAGCGAAGCAGAATATGTACCGTATCATTTCCGCGGATCCAGCCATATCCAAATAGATCAGTTTGTACGAAGAATTCGTCTGCGCCATTTTTGTGGAATTACTGGAACGAAAGACCTCTGCTGGTGAAGGAAGGATTGTTGCGAAGATTGGTCTGAAGAAAAGCCGAGAATTTTGGTAAGCAATGAAGCTCGGTGGAAAATACCGAGCATGGAAGATGCGGGCCAGAAGCGAAATTACAGTTTGTTTCGAAAACATATTTTGGATTTTGAGTAATCAGCCCTGCAGGTGGCATTTGCTTAATCGACAGGTGGCACCACGTGATGGAAATTTCGGTTTTGGTTTTTTTGAAACATGCCGCTGTGCTTTTGTTGACATATTTAGATTATGAACTAATCTAACAGTGGTAAATCAGTATTCTTGAACTGGGGACCTCAGCCTTTCACGGAAGATCAAAATGACAAAGCAGTTCCGGTCGTTCAGAGTACCGGTACAATAAAAAAAATATCGTAGTTCTTTCCGCTCAGAGAACAATACATAAAGATTGAGCTTTTTGACCTAATATGATTTGATAATCATTTGTTAATTTTGTGGTTCCGCTGTACAAGAGCTACACCACTGTCTCCTCGTTTTCGCCGTGTATTATTACTGAACTGACGATAAGATAAGGACCTCCAAACTGATGGGGTGTATGAAAAATTATCTTAGTGTAGATAGCTACTGACCGCTTTATTCAGGCAATTTAGTGCAAATCTTTTGACAGTACGGCTACAATTTGTACTTGGGATACTCTACAGTAGTTGGATTGTACCGGTGTTGGTGCGCCTGATACTTTATTACTAGATCAGCTGGTGTGTTACCGCCTTTTGGAGGCATTTGTGTGCACTGTCTTTTTTTTGCTCTGTAGGTCATCGGTTTTTGTCTTCTGTTTGAATATTCTTCAAGAAGTCTTGGAAAATGTCGGGAAATATCAGCGTGACCATTAACGAGACAATTTATTCAGGTAAGCAGTTCGCGTTGTGTCGTGTGCGCTTTTTCATCCTATTTCGTCATTTGCTTTTCAGTACCTACAACATTTTCGGACGTCACACTGAATGATTTTCTCAGGAAAAATGTTGGTTTGACTGGAACGAAAGTTATGTGTCGAGAGGGTGGGTGTGGAGTTTGTGTCGTTTATGTGGAACACCCTGATCCTTCCAACAAAGACGTCACAATAAAGAGATCCATCAATTCGGTAGGCAGCCGCACTTGTTTTTTTATAAGACTCACGAATTCTGAAATTATTGTATTTTGTGATACTGTACTTTCTCAGTAGACTCCAGTGATATTAAGAAGTTAGAATTCCCCACTAACACCAGTACAATATCAGGAGTGGTTGAAAACATAGGTGCTACGTTTGTTCTAGTGTCTTTGTCCGATTCTGTCTTGCGATGGATGGAATATCACAACGGTGGAACATCTCGGAACCCAGAAAAAGCCCCATGTGATCCAGAAGACGCTGACCGAAAATTATGGAACCCAGTGCGGCTATTGCACACCGGGAATGGTCATGTCTATGTACAAGTACGCGTTGTTAGAAATTGTGCCTTTATTTTTCGCTAGAAAACAGCATGGTTATATTTTCAGCTTGACCCAAAATTTTCCTGGTAACAGCCTGACCAATCGAATTGTTGAAGACTCCTTTGATGGAAATATTTGCCGTTGTACCGGTATAGTAATGTTTTGCGAGAATTCTTGGTCAGCTGATTTTTCAGACTGGGATTTGTTCCAGGATATCGGCCAATCTTGGCGGCTTTCCAGTCGTTTGCGGAGGGCAAGAAGATGCCTGAGTTGGAGGTTTGTTGAAACTTCTTTTGGCGTTAGATCTGTCATGTTAAATTCAAAATTTTCCCAGGAATGTGACAAGGCTGTTTGTCCTCGAAATGGCAAGAAATGTCTCGGTCACTGCGATGCCAACCGGGCGGAAATCATCATCGAATCTAGAATAAAAGCCGATCAGCCGGCTTGGTATCAGCCAGCCGATCTTCCTGCATTCTACAAGCTTTTACAAACCGATCTAAAAGACAAGAAGGTTTTCTATGCTGCTGGTAGAACAAGCATTGGGGTTTACGATGACGGACCATATGATGCATATGTGGATACCAAGAAAATTGCTGAGCTGAGCCAGACTTCGGTCACCGCAGCTGGACTGACCATCGGAGCCAATCTGACGTTGACGCAAGTTATCACGCTTTTTGAGACGAATTCTCAAACTCCCGGTTATGCTTACTTGGGAAACTTAGCTGCTCATATCCGAAAAATAGCCAGCGTACCTGTTCGGAACGTAAGGCATCATTTTGGCAGTTTTGACAGAAGCTAATCGGAACTGGTTTTTTGTAGGCTGGAACCTGGGCCGGAAACTTGATGTAAGATGAATAATTGTTTCGATTATGGATAATTATTAGTTTTGGTTCTCTAGGATCAAGCATGCGCATAACGAGTTTCCATCAGATGCTTTCCTATGCTTCGAGCTGGCGACCGCTGAACTGACTATTGGTATGAGGTTTTTTCCCTACAAAATAAACGGCTTCAGCCCTTAAATTGAAGAGTATCCTTTCAGTCGATGCTTCTGTCAGTCCACCCACATCGGTCAGTGTTTTGCCAAAAGACTTCTTAAACACCGTCATGAAGTCAAAGGTCATCACTAGTGCGACCTTCCCGCCTTGCACGGCGGATTGCGTTTTCCGAACTTACAAGATCATGCCACGTTCTCAGGTACAGTAAAATGATATCGTATCTATTACATCTTTTGCCACAAAATCATCGGTTTTGTTCTGGTGTAATAAGAACGCCCATGCATGGGTCAATGCTGGGTTCAGAGCGCAGGTTTTGCGACAGAATGGAAAGGTCATTGTTTTAAAAGCCACGCTTATCTTTGGAAACATCAACAAAGGCTTTGTGAGTTTCAGTTTTTATTATGTAACTAATTTGATTGGTACAATAATTTTGTTCGTGTACGTAGATCCATGCCACCCAAACTGAGGCGAATTTGATGAACAAAGACATCGCATCACCGGCAAATTTGCAAGGTGAACAAATATCTTATGAAGCGAAGTAATAATGTGATGCTGAAGAATCAATTGTAGCCGCATTAAATGTCCTGCAAGCAGAATTATCACCGACGGATATTCCAGGGGAACCGACGCCTGCTTATAAGAAGTCACTCAGTTGCGCCCTTTTCTACAAGGTTAATTTTACTCTGATTTGAGCTGATTCCGTTGCGTTTTAACAATTTAGGTTTTTTTCCAGTTTGCGTTGGAATTGCTTGGGGATGTGGCTGATCCGCGCTTCCGGTCGGCAGTCGGAAGTCTTGTCCGGCCGATTTCATCCGGCACCCAAAGCTACCCAACCAATCCGAAAAATTATCCCTTGACCCAACCGATTCCTAAAATCGAGTCAATGGTTCAGTGTACCGGGGAAGCCAAATACATTTCGGACCATCATAACAGCGAAATGTTGCATGCTGCATTCGTGATCTCGACGCAAGGAAACGCTGATATTTCTAAAATTGACGCCACTGATGCGTTGAAAGCTCCCGGTTTTGTGATGTTTATCATAGCGACTGACATTCCCGGAAAGAACAATTTTAATGCACCCGGTGTAAGCGAAGAAGAAATTCTCGCTACCACCAAATCGCTGTACGCAGGACAGCCTATTGCTATTATTGTTGCAAGTAGGATGATTATTTTTTATTTTGATCCAGTTTTTTCTTCATCATTTTTTTTCAGAATCGCAGCTTCAAGCGGAAAATGCTGCCAAGCTAGTTAAAGTGACTTACTCGAATATCAAGACCCCCATCTTGACCTGTCAAGACGCAATTAAGGCAGAATCGTTTTTTCCAAATATTGATCCGTTGGTTATTGGAGATGCAAAAACTGCGGTCGCGAACGCTCCTGTTCAGATTTCTGGTGAACTGGAGATCGGAGCACAAATGCATTTTCATATGGAAACCCATGTAAGTGCGGCAGCTGTCATTGATTTTGGAATGAAATTCAGTTGTGATTTGATGGAAGGTCACCGTTTGCTTTCCAACTGAAGATGGTATGGATGTGGAAACCAGTACGCAGTGGGTTGATGCGGTGCAGGATGGAATTGCCGGATGTTTGGGCGTCAAGAAGAACTCGTAAGAAAAACCAGAACGTTAAGTTCGTATGTGATTTCAAAAATGTTTTAATCAATAGTTTTTTGTTGTCACTTCGGAAATACAATACATTTATCAAATACAGCAAAGTTGGAGCTATTTGATTGATATAACATTGTTTCAGGATAAACGTATCGGTGAAGCGCGTTGGAGGAGCTTTTGGTGGCAAAATTACGCGAAACAACTTGATAGCGACCGCAACGGCGGTAGCTGCCGCTTTGACCAACAAGTAAGAATTTACCCATTCAGGTGGCAGTTCTCAGTGTTCGGTTGTGTATCTTTTTTGAACAGACCCGTAAAGATGCATCTAAGCTTGTGGGATAATGCCAAAATTCTCGGAAAACGCAATCCATATTATGTCAACTATAACGTTGGTGTCGATAATTCCGGAAAGTTACAAGGCATTATTATCAATGCCTTCGTGGATGCTGGATGTGCTGCGAATGATAATCCGATTAGCGGTCTGACTTTGTGGGGAGACAACGGTGAGTCCGAGGCGAAAGATCACCAGTTTCAAAAATCCGGGTTCCTGTCTTTTTTAACACCATAACAACATCGTACCGCTTATTTTGCACCTGAGAACAAATCCAACTATTTTCAGCGTATTATTGCCCCAATTGGACTATCAACATGAAAGCTTGTAAGACAAATTTGCCGGCAAATACTTGGACCAGAGCTCCAGGTT
>JAQIWT010001525.1:0-10469 GCA_034696485.1 Isohypsibius dastychi | reverse complement strand
CCCCCCCCCCCCCCCCCCCCCCCCCCCCCCCCCCCCCCGTGAGACTTCACGAAATCTCTTGTTGTGCTTTTTTCAAATTTTTCAAACTCACATCTTCTGATTGAAAATTGAAGCCGTTAATCCTGTCAATTACTTCAATCACATCATCACAGTTGTAGCACTTTCAAAGGATAAAACAGCTTCCATTTTCAATCAGAAGATGTGAGTTTGAAAAATTTGAAAAAAGCACAACAAGAGATTTCGTGAAGTCGCACGACCCCCCCCCCCCTCACCACGTCACTCGTGCCACTGACCTCGAAAAACGGGATCTTTCAAAAATTCATAACTGACCCTGGAACTAAATATTGGATCAAAAAATTTGCTGGTAATATTCTTCAAATCATGCTCTACATTTTGGGATCGACGGCTTATTTCTAAACTTGTCCCAGCCACTATCAACTTGCTTGTTAAACCTTCTAATCTAGCCAAGTGATGCAGTTGTTCCATAGCGTATTCAAGTAATCACGCTTGTAGCTGGCAGATAAGTTGAATGGTTGAATCAACTCTTCAACTTATCTGCCTGGCAGATAAGTTGAGTTGGCAGATAAGTTGAATTAAGTATTTTCTGAGTTTCGTGCTTTGTCTCAATGCAAATAAGCTCAAATTAAACAGACATATCGAACATGCAAATATGAAAGTAATTTGAGAAATTCGGCATCTCAAAAAAGCAAAGTTTCGAGAAAAACCCAGATTCAACTTCTCTGCCCAGTGCAGACTAAGAACACAATGACTTGGATTCCGAAAACTCCCGTCTCAGCGTAGTTTTCAGCGTAAAAAGGTGATGTCTTTCAATTGGCCTTTTGGGAATTATGTAATCACGTCTGCTTAATTAACGGATAGGCTCTGAGGGAGTATGGATCAGTAAATGTAAATTCAACTTTTCTGCCACTCACTTCATACTACAACCGCGGCTCTTTTGAAAATTCAACTTATCTGCCAGATTGCAGTTCTGGCAGCAAAGTTGAATCAACCTATCTGTAACTGTGAGATGCTTCTTGTTGAGAACCCGAATATATCGAACATCGTGGAGCATTTCATGACTCATTCTTCATAACGGGGACACGTGCTGTATGAACACGAAGCATCACAGAATATAGAGCACATTTCTTCATTCCATCTCAATATTGGTAGCGGCTCTTTTGAAGATTCAACTTATCTGCCAGGAGGCGGTGCTGAAAGGAAAGTTGAATCAACTTATCTGACAAACATTTCTGATTTTCAAGCTCGAAAATTCTAATAATGTTCGACTGTATTTATGGACATTCTATTTTTGATCGCCTACCATTGCTGTTATCGTGCCCGGCACTGCGAATCCGAAATGTTGTCCAACTATGACCGAAATCTAGAACAATTTTTAAACCAGGCCATTAAATTTGCTACTGATTATTTCTATGATGAAAGTGAGTAAATCAGTGAGGCTGTGGATTCCGAACTGCCGACAGAGAGAAACTTCAACAGCGGGTGAGATCGCATATCGGCTGTCCTGCAGGTCCCTTTTTTCGCGATGGTCACAAATTGAATCGTGAATGCCAAACTAATCCTAATCCGAACAAGAATTGTTACCTCATCCAACAATTACGACCAGCTCACTAAAAAACAATTGTAGAAGCGCACACGAATTTTTCGATGAACTGAGCGCACGAATCCCGCTTCTCGCTTCGCTATGATAGTTACTGTAAAATGTTCTCTTTTGTTTACTAACTCGTAGATTGATCAAAAACGGCCTTCCAAAAGCGATGTGTCTGCTCTCGTCTGTTTTTCTTCTCTTTTGACTGCATGAGGTTAAACGACTAACAGGATTGTCATGGATCCATACCAGTGCAATCCACATGTAAACAATGGTTCGATCACTGGCTGGTATCCCAACTATCCTCCCAATCACCTGCATGGCCCATTGTTCGGCAGTTATTCAGGTTGGCCAGTGAATTATGTGCATCAAACGTTATCTCATCCTGGCTCAGGGTCGTCTGCGCATATGTACCCGAATATGTTCTACGGCACGATTCCGCAACCCAATCCTCAAGCTCTACAATCGTATGGAATCTGCCAGCAATACCTATCTCCTCAGCATATCGGCTTTGTCCCGAATCACGTGGACCAGAGCGTATATTTTCCATCAGTTCAGACTATTCAGCCGGCCACAACCTCAAATTACCCGGATAATATAGGGCTGTTCGCAGCAAATATTTCGACGAATGAATTCGCGCAGCAACGGGTTGCTGCGAACGTGATCGAAAGCACTCAGCGATCGGAATATTTGGGCCCTGTTCCTCAGTCTTTACCAGAAATAACATCACTGATCCGCTCTCGAGATGTTCTTGCCCCTGAAGGTTGCGCACCCGTTAACTCCTACAGGTATTTACAGTAGTAACCCGGCGGGGAATATGGTGGGAGAATCTGACAGTATACTTGAGTTGATGGAGTTGGGAGGTCTCTGGGCAATTTATTATGTTGTCCAAATCATAGTTGAATTCAAATGTTAGTTATAAATTGATAGAACCAGGTCTTGTCTGCTTTCATTGATTTGCTACGTTTTCCGATCAAAATAAACTTTACATTCCTCGACGTGCAAAGTAGAGCTTTCACGCCTTGCTTTTAGTGAATCTTGGAAAAAGACCTGTCCTGACCTGCCAACAGCTATTTCAGTTCAGGATGTCGTCAAGCAGAAGGCTGTAGTCACTGAGTGTTTAGGCCTCGAATCAGCACTCAAAACCCAGTCTGACCAACATCATGAAACCGATCGGTCCTCATCAGATGAAGAAAGTAACTGCTCTAAGTCGACGGGTTGGTCTTACACCGAACACAGTAGCTACTCAGATGGTTAAACATTGTCTCCCATAGGTAACAAGACGTGCGAGAAAGGCCCAAATGTGCATGCAATCAAGTACTATCTGAAGCACAAAAAACATGTCGAAGGTCTCACGCGCGGACAAATCGAGGTAGTTCGCAGGCAGGCCACGGACAACTTCAGGTTGGATAAAGATCAACTGCTCATCAAAAACCCAAGTGGAAAGTACAAAATTTACCCCGAAACCGAAGCCGACCGCTGGAAAATAATAAAGGAACAGCATAGGTTGGTGTTACTACAGCACAGTGTCAGCCTGACTCTTATTGCAATCTAATAATTCAGGCGGTGGAACCATGCGCGACGAGTATACTTAATGCAGCGAATTAATGAAGTTTATTACTGGAGAACTATCCGAAAAGATGTTCAAACTGTGGTGAGTTTTTCGTACAATTTGCATACCCAATTCACAATTCTTTAATTTCTACAGATCGACGATTGCGTTGAATGTCAGAAAAGGGGAAAGGGTTTGTTGAAACCGCAAGATACCCTGCAACAGGTGGCAATCAAGGCGCGTTCTTGGTATCTCGTCGGGATGGATCTCATACAGTTGCCCCTCACGTCGAGAGGAAACTGTTACGCACTTACTCTGATTGACTACTGGACCAAGATGGCTGTTGCCGTTGCTCTTCCAGACAAGAAAGGGAGTACTGTTGCCAGAGCGCTTTTCGAGCACGTTTACTGCCGTTTCGGTGCACCCACTCGAATAATAAGTGGTAAAGCTTATATATCCCGTCTGGTCAAAACTAACTTCACGGGTCATTTCTAGACAACGGGACGGATTTTGTCAATGAAGTGAGTCGTTTCTAGCTACCTGTTGGATGGCTGTCATGGTTGTTATTCAAGGTGAACCGTGCAATGAATGATACTCTTGGTATAACACATTCAACAACACGGCCATACACCCCTCGTGCCAATGGAATGATCGAAAAAATGAATGGGACTGTGAAGAGGTAACAATTTGTTGAGCAAATCACGGACTATTTCACCTTTCTCTGTAGACATTTGGAAACCAAGGTGAACGAATTAGGGGAAGACTGGGATCAACACTTGAACCTGGTTATGTTTGAGATAAACATAAGACCTTCAGCAGCAACAGGATTTGCGCCATTTGAGCTGATGCACACTTTCCGACCACGAACAAGCACTGAACCAGATGATCGCGAAGATAATGAGATTGAGTTCATCCACAGACTTGATGCACCTGAATTCGTCGGCGACATCGACCGAGAATGTGTTGAGATGATGGAACGTTATTCTTCTGTTCAGAAACTGTTACATGACGCAGTGAGTGGCAACATACAAAAGGAAAAACTCCGACAGAAAACTTCGTTTGATAAACGCAACAAGAACAGCGGAGTTCAGCTACAGAAAGGTGATTTTGTGGTTCGGTTTCGGAACAACAGTCATCTGACCCTGTTCTTTCAGGTCAATCTGTGATGTTCCAAATGAAGAAACAAGGAAACCAGATTCAATCAAAGACAACCAGGTGTCACATTGGACCGGGTCTTGTGGTTGAAGTCTTCAAGAACCAAGTGCGTATCAGCTACAGCAACCAGCTTTACACAGTCAGCAAGAAAGATGTCCGCATACTGAAGCATCAACCAAAGCCGGAAAATAATGCTGAATCGAACTGCATAGAGGAGGACAAGCTTGGAACCAAAGCAGAGAAGCCGTGCAACAGCGATGTATTGAAAGATCCAATTTCGACAGTGGAGGTTCATGTCCCCAAGATCCCGAACAAGACCGATGAAGCCTATGCTAGATTGGCAACAAGCCAAAAGAAACCACAAGAGAAGCCTACCAAAAAACTACCAATAAAAGTTTGTGTCCCTGCCATGTCAATGTATATACTCGGTGATCAATTAGCACTGTTTCAGAAACTAAGCGTCGGAGAACGTACGAAACGAACGATTCTGAATGGTCACCAACAACTACGGCTCTATCACCCGAAGTTGAACCCTATTCAGTTGGTACCGCAGTTCACGCCTGGAACAAATTTGGCGGCTAACGCGCCGGTTGTGAGTTCTGCTGATTCCATCGACAGTTCAGTGGTGAAGGAAAAATTTGGCGACCTTGAGGTGGCATTCCGAGTAAACGGCCACGTCATTCTGGCAAGCGATGTGGTGGACCTTCAGAAAGGGAACTCATTGAGTCCAGTACTCATGTGGGCTATGACATCCCTAATCAAAGAGATGTTCCCAAGTGTGTCGGGCTTTTTCGACACTAGCCTCATAGAGATGCCGATGTTTCACGGAGTTGACAAAACCAAATGTAGTGTGCAGCTTCACTTCAACGACGTGAATCACTTCTTCGTTTCGTCTTGGGATATAACCAATAGAGAAGTGCTGTTATATGATAGTCTTCAAATGAAACTGACTTGGCAGTCAAAACTCCAAATCTGGTTGTGCTACGGCTACGGGGAACACGAACTCCGTCTGGTATCGGTTGGAGTGCAACGTCAGCAGGACAGTGTCAACTGTGGGTTGTTTGCGATCGTTTTTGCATTCTTGCTTGCCTCCGGAAAAGATCCAAAGTACTACGTCATCCGCCCTGAAGAAGTTCGTAAATGGGTTGAGGCATGCCTGCGTTCATCTACCTTGACACATCCACCAGTGACTCAGATCAACGCTTCTCATCCGGGATCCCAATGCAAACCTGAGTGCATACTTGCAGGAGATCTCCCGAAGCTGATGCAGCTCAAAGAATTCGAGAAACTACCCAAAAACGATGAAGTGAAACGCACTGCTTCACGGGTCCGGCATTACACTTACACAAATCTATGTTTATATTTCACCTTTCAGTATTCATTTCAGACACATCGTGGTGCTGAAATAATCTCGAAAACTCAGACTGCTCCTCCAAAGAATGTCGTAGAGCTGAATGAGCTGGAGAAAGACGTTTCAGAAGATGACATTCTGATTGCGATGCAAGTGTTCAAGCGGATTTTTGTTTTGAAAGTTATCGACACTCTGAGTAACCTCCTGACTGTCTGGCTCAAGCAGAACTGCTTCGAACGAAACTCAGTCCAGAAAAAAGGATGGCTGGGCGAAGGTCAACTCCAAGTAGATTTGGCTTATAAGTCAGAGGTGGATTCCAGAGCTTTTTACACCAGTCTTAAAGGACTACGACCCGTATTTCTCCGAATGATTAGTCACGAAGCCTGGATGGAAGCAGCTGCCTTACTCAACCTGGAAATCCACGAAGGTACTTACCTCAAGATATGCTATGCAGTAAAAATACACAGTGAATCATTGCAGATGAGTCCATTTGTCGTTCCGTCACGTGGTTGAGCGGATTCAAGGAAGATCTTTCACTTGGGGATCGTTTGCGTTTGACAAAATCGGACGCTATGCTAAATGATTCTGTTATCACGGAAAGCATCGCATTGGTAAAAGTGCGTTATGGAAACCTGCTTGGCATGCAAGATTGCACTTTCTACAGCTTGACATCTGAGCAGACTGATGCTGTTAAGCATAAAAAGGAGTTATGGAAACTTCGACAGCGGCCGATCAACCCGAGTCAGTACTCAAGTCGTCAGACCCAAATCTTATTCGTCGGTGGAAATCATTTTGTCATTGTCACCAACCAGCACCACAAAGAATCTAATGTTGTTCTCGTGTACGATAGCCTCAGCATGACGAAAGGTTCCATTATGGAATTTCAGCTAAAGCATCAGATTGGAGCAGTATTTCGATTCAAAGAGAATGAATTCCACACTTTTTGGCCACCTGTAGAACGACAGCCGGACAACCGTTTATGTGGACTGTATGTCATAGCTACTGCGGTTAGTCTAGGAGCGAAGATGGATCCTTCGGCGTGCAAATACTCTTGGGCTGTTAGTTCATCAAGACAAAATTTCAAGTGCTACTGCAGATAAAATTTGATTTTGTAGGAAATGCGTAGTCATCTCCTTTGCTGCATTGAAAAGAGATCGATAGAGCCGTTCCCCATGCGAATCGGCCATCCGGATGACCGTTTACGTTTGACTCGTACCGATCCTGAAACAACTGATGTCACATGTAAATGTCGAATGCCGATGTCCTCGAAAATAGAGTGGACATTTCGTTGCACCAGTGCAAACTGCGCGTACCAGAAGTTCCATCGAGAGAGTTGTTATTACGAATCTGAAGAACCAAAGCGAGCGCCATACCAATCGAGTAGACCATTATTCGGAATCTGCAAATTTTGCCTCCTGGGGTCGAGTGTGCACATTGATGCGACACACACGTCTCCCGGTTCTTATAAAGATCAGTATACTGCACTGGTTTGTTTTTGATGTTCCATCAAATGAATTTTTCAGGTGACCGCTCAATAAAATCTACACGGGCTCAGCAGAATGATATCATTTCTGATACTGAGCAGTCAGTTTCGACATCCAAGCCTGCTCAAGAAGGTACATGTGCATTCTTTTATAGGGAAGTACTGTATTGCTGATTAGCACGTGAATTCTTCTTAACTTTTAGGACTATTGAATTCCCCAGATAAGTCTCACTCTTCTAAGTTGGACGTGCCGGAGTCCACGGAGTTGCCTGAGATTTGTTGTGAGCTTGGCCAGAACGACTCAACCGACATGAAAGCTACGCGAACCACAGATATCCAACCAGAGAGTAACAGCCAAAGTCATCAGCTTCAACCACCTGGACACATAGGTATTTCCTAATATGAAAACCAATCTGATGTTCCAACCTTCTATTCTACAGGTGAACTGGAAGGTAATGACAACAGGGCTCAACCCGAACAGTCATTGAATACTGGAAAGTCAACAGCAAATGTGGTCATTTCCTCGTACGCTCTTCGCAGTGGCAAACGTAACAGTATTAATTCCCATGGACTGCGAGGGGATCACAAAAAGGCTCGACCGAAACATTCATCGAAAATGGGAAAGCCAATCGTAAATGCGGTCATTTGTCCGTACGCTCTTCGCAGTGGCAATGGTAACAGTATTAATTCCGATGGATGATCACTAACTGATTGCATGGTAGGAATCACCAAAACAACCGCACAACCTGCTCGACCAAAGTGTCGTCCTCGAAAGCGTATTTGAGCTCAGTCCTGAACGACATCCCGTTTTTTTCGGTTATATCTTCGTGTTTAGTTTCTCTTTGGCAGATAGATAGCCGACAAGTTTTTGTTTTCTAAACGATATTCTTATTGCAGTCATGCAAACGAGAGTAAACCACCCAATCGCAGAAGTTTTGTCAATTCGAACACTGTGTGTTGATAACTCGACATTCAGGCCACAGTCAATGATTTACGGGAACGGAAGTGAGAGTGACTTTCTTGCATTGTACCAGGATTCTGTTTACAGAAAAGTTGAATCAACTTTGCTGCCAGAACCGCAGTCTGGCAGATGAGTTGATTCAACTTAGCTGCCAGAACCGCATTCTGGCAGATAAGTTGATTCAACTCTGCTGCCAGAACCGCTATCTGGCAGAAAAGCTGAATCTTCAAAAGAGCCGCCGTTGGGGTTTGAAGCGAGTGGCAGATGAGTTGAATCAACGTTTTTTGATCCATACAGCTCCCAGAACTGATCTTTACTTGAACAGACACTACGACAGAATGCCCAAAGGTGCATAGAGTGAGACTTCATTAGGTCATGCTGAATACTCTGCTAAAACGCGAGTTTTTGCACTCTGGGGCTGGATGTTGATGATCTTTACTGTGCAGATAAGTTGAATCTTCCTTTTTCTCGGAATTTGTTTGTGATTAAAGTTTACAGTTTCTCAAATTACTTTCATATTTGCATGCTCGATATGTCTGTTCAATTTGAGCAGATTTGCATTGAGACAAAGCACAAAACTTGTGAAATACCTAATTCAACTTATCTGCCAACTCAACTTATCTGCCAGGCAGATAAGTTGAAGAGTTGATTCAACTATTCAACTTATCTGCCAGCTACACACGCTGTGTGGGTGGACGCGTGAGCGGCGTGAGTCAACTCTTATTTGTCCAGCCCATCGATGTGTCATGGTGTAACTAGCCCTGCCTCGCTCTCGCTCATCTTGCAACGCGGTGTCCATTTCGATCATTTATTTTATCAGAGTCACTTGGCCACTCATCCATATCGCAACACTCGATTGTTTGCAAATGTTGCAGACGAATGAATGTCTTTCGTTTGATCTCGCTTACTTTCATCTCACCTGCTGCTGCTTGAGTTGACAAGTTGAATCTCTTGCAGTCTGGTTGGGATCTGACTGGCCAGCGGAAAAATCTGATCATCTCTTGGCCAAGCGGATTACATCTCTGGATATGGCGGAACATGAAGGCAAAGAATTCGGTGTTGGAGATCTGGTGTTGTTGGACTCGATCACGGATGACGCTGTTGTCGCTAATCTGAAACTCAGGTGAGAAGATGTTGTTTTGCTTGCGTTGGTCGAAGTTCGAGGACCTGAGAAATTAATGAGCCATGATTTTTCCCACGGTTTGTAGGCTCAGAAGCTGATTCCTTGGGTTCTGATTGACTGATTGAAGTGATCTTTCTTCATTTTGTTTGGGCAAAACAGAAGAGGCTTACTACAGGAATGTTTTTGAACAATGGAAATTTGGTTTTGGATTTGTTTTTATTCATCAGTGAGCTGGGTAGCTCGTATTTCCGTGAATATTTTGGTTCAGTGTCAGACTGAACATAAGAAGAACTTCGATCTCATCTCGAGAGATTGCTTTGAGGATTAATACGCCGAGAATTATATTGGTTTTGATATTGGGTTTTTTTTTCATTCTTTGGCGAACAGGAAATGTTTAGTTGTGGAGTCAGTGCTGAACAGAAACATTCTGAATGCTTGTCGAAATTTTTGAAATTGAGGCTTATCAGTGAGATTTAATCGAATAACTTGCTCTGCCTTGTCTCCGGGATTTTTTTCGGCATCAGTAATTTTTTCGGTTTCCGGTCACAATTCGGAAAATCGTTGTTGACTTCAGGCTGAATTTTCTCCCTCATGTAGAAATTTTTTTCTTGTCCTCTTCCCCATGTCGATTTAATTTTAAATTTATGGTTTTACCAGTTCGGATTTTAACCTGATTTATGTTTTAGAAGCTAAATTGATTGCTTGAAAAGAACAATCGGCAGGTTATTTGTTATTCCCTGGTGTAAGACGGGTTTTTTAGAGTTTGGTTATCTCCATTTTTATCAAATTTTCAACATTTTTTCCCGCTTGAATAGAAGTCAGCGTTGGAATTGTTTTCACCACCCGGAAGTGCTATCTCAACCCAGCTGTGCGAAGCTTGTAAGCTTTTGATTTACGGATTCTAACGAGAACTAGACTGTACAAGTCTCACCGTTAATCGCCACAGCGAACGAAGATAAAGAGAAGAATGAAGAAAATAAACATGAAATAAAATCGTGAAGCTTGTTTTATTACCGGCGATATCGAGCTCGGCGTTTTTACGATAAACGGTTTTGGTCTGTTTTTGGGGTCAAAACATTTTTTGGAAAATCACAAATATTGTTGTTTGTTGTTGGGAAATAATGTTGGAGTTAACAGCTGGAATTATTTTGTTGAAATTGCAGTTATGACTCTTTGAATGACTTTTTTGGGTGGCTGGGAGGATCGGCTGTAAACATTTGTGTGTCATAATCCACGCG
>JAQIWT010001524.1:0-10473 GCA_034696485.1 Isohypsibius dastychi | reverse complement strand
AAAAAACCTCTTTATACACAAACCGAATCAACATCTCAAAATAATCAAGAAGCAAAATCAAATTTATTTGGTCGTTTTGCGAAGGTTTTACATGCACGGTCAACCGGCGGTTTCCGGTCAGAATGTCGGCTTTGGCTGGGATTTGAGGGATTATCAAATCGAAGTGATCCATGTCGAACACAATGAGCCTGCTGTGACTGTGAAGTAGTACGAGGATACTGCTGTAGGAGTGATGTGCGCTCTTTCGTAGGTTGGTCACGATGGCGAGCTGCCAAGGCTGCTCTGGCCGCCGCTGGTGTGGATGAGGGTTCGAGGAAAAATGAGGCCTCAGAACTGAGACAGGGACTGCTGTCACGACTTCTCGCGTCAAGATCTTCATTTTCGGCGTCGGCATCACCGTCACCATATTCTCCATCGCTGGCCATATCCGCCGTGGATTCTAAAAAATTAAAATCAGCTTGATTAAAAACAAAAAAATCAGCTTCCAAAACAAGACAAAAACCGGTTAAAAATAAAGAATTCTACAATCTTCCCTAATGGCGTCATTTTAAGCCCAGATTCTGCCTGTGCTTTTTTGATTTTTTGATCTGGACTTACCAGGTGCCAGTTCTCCATCTCCCGTTACGCATGATTCCAGACTGCGATTTCTTGTCATGTCAGACAGGAGTTGCAGTGAATTTTGTTGAGGTTGCTGGTAGCCAGATCGGTCCGAACCAGTTCTCGATCTGGACTGGTGGTTTATATGCCGGGGATTTCTCGGCGGTGGTTCCGGTCGCTGCTCCACCTTATCAAATCTTTCCTCCTGCCCATTATCGCTCTCAGAATCGCATTTAACACAACTTCCGTTGTCGTCATAATAAACGGAGGAATAGTCATCTTGATTATTATTCGAGTTCGCAACCGACATTTCAGATGGCGGCGGATGTCTCGGAGGTGGTGGAAGAATGTCCGCCCAGTTCAACGTTGGTAGAAACGTCGCCTTCTGAGGGATCGGGTGGCGACCGGAAGAACGAGTGCTTTTCGGAGATGACCTTTGACTATGCACACTCAAAGTTTCGGGATGAGACTGATGGGACCGGGATGAGAGACTACTGTTGAGATCCATCACATGGCAGACGCCATTTTCATATTGATACTTTGGTTTATCGGCATCAATATCGTTGTACATTGGTGGATTATTCCGGGATAAGAGGTTCTGTTTCTGCATGGCGACATTGGTGGTAGCGTAGGGCGATGCGTCACCAACACGTTCATTGTAAGATCCCATAGGAATATCAAAGGATGAGAGGAGATTCTCTTTCTGGTCACTGGGCTGATTAGCCCACTCGCAGGTGTGTCCATCAGCGTGAGTCCATTGACCATTGCGAGCATAGGTCCCAACTGGTCGTCTTCCCATTACAACACTGGAGTCGGGTAACATGGTATCTACTGTCTGCATCCCGGGATGAAATGGGGCACACATCTGTCGAACTTCAAATGGAGGATAGGATTTCCGCCGAAGGTCGCCTTTTGTGTGACGAAGATACAATGTAACACAGAATGCGAGAATCAGCAGGAATAATACAGCTCCTAAAGCTCCAATAAACCATGGATTTTTTAAGAATTCCACCGTTCCGGCAACTTGTCGCTCTGCAAAATAAAATTATCAAAATACTGAAAATTTTGATTTATTATAAAATTTGTGATAAGAATATCTGAAGAATTTTTATAACTTACCCATGCGAATAAGAACAGGTTTACTCATTACGCCGATTCCCGCATCGGTTCTGGCAGCCATGGTCACACGGTAGCGCATTCCAGCCGTCAAATTTGCAATGACTTCGCTCCGTGCATCTTTTCGAGCAATGACAATATTTCTCGAAAACAGCGAAGTGTAGTGAGCCCCAGAAGAGCCATTGGCAGTCGGGGGTATATTAGCCGGGGCAATCAGGATTCTATAGTCCAGCAAAACTCCGTTGATCTTATCCGCAGATGGCGGCAGCCAGGTAATTGAGATGGAAGTAAGGTTTACTAGATTGACGGAGATATCCTGCGGTGGCTCATCTGGCACTGTAAAAGAGAAATATTAGATGGACCGGCAATTATCAAACTGACACCTGTAACGCCCTGACCGTGACGACAGGTCAGAATTCAAAAGATACTACAAGAAAACGCACCTCTTCAATTACATTAATTAATTCGCAACATTGACCATTCCTGTTCTTCTTTCACATGAACCAGAACCGATGTTTAGTTCTTGTTCAAAACCGGTAAGAAGTGAAAATATTGTTCTTTTCGAAAATGACCGACTAACGATGGAAAACGTCACTCAACTTACCATCTTCTAATGTTCTGCAGGTCATCGGATTGCTGGGGGTTGCTTTGATTTCTTTGTAGAATGGAACCAAAATAAATTCGTATTTTGTATTCTTCCTCAAATTCAGTAAAGTGTGCGTTTCTGCCTGACCACGTCTGACGCTGACCAACGAGTAGCCTTCCTGTTGATCGGGTGTTTCAATGCGGCGAAATTTAATATAGTATCCGCCAATATATTTTCCATGACGCAATATATTCCAGTACAAATTGACTGCAGTCGACGAGATGGCTTTAACTTCACTCAGCTCCACCAGCTGCTGTGAAAATTTCGATTTAATATCCGCGAGATCAAATTCGGGCAACGGGCGAAAATTCCCAAGGGTGCGAATGGGCTCGGACATGATGCTTGGTAAGGATATGCCATGTGAGTTCAACGCGCGCACCAAAAACAAATATGAAGTATCCGGACGTAAATTGGTGAGATTATAGCGAACTGATGAGATCGATTCGGTGGCTATCATCCATCCCATCGGAATATCAAAACTGAAATACTCGACACGATAAGCAGTCACAGGACTCGCACCTACAAAAAATTCTCCAGTTGAAATATTCCCCATGGAGCTAAAAACAAACTGCACTTCATGTGAATTCAGAAAAAATTCCCACCTTCACTAATCGGTACTCTCCAGTGAATTTCTACGGAAGTCTCACTGACATTGATAACTTGTGGTTTGGATGGTGGATCGGGAAAATTAACCAAATCCGGCATACGATGAAAGGTCACCGCTGGATTTGACGGATTTTCGACAATCAAACTCGCTGAAAAATATTGTTCAATACAATTATGTAGATTAATTTGTTTCGTTGTCTTACCCGACCACGTGGTCTCCCCACTTTCCGACGAAGCAAGACAAGTGTATATTCCCGAGTCGGATAGTTGCAGATCGGATATTTGCAAAGTGCCGGAATCAAGTAACGTCGTCCTGGGATTACTGCTGGTCAAGAGCAAAACACCATCTTTAACCCAATGGATCGTAGATGGAGGAATGTCAGTGGCCTGGCAGGGGAGCATGGCAATTGAGTTGAGGGCCAAAGTTTGATTAGCGGGACCGAGTTCTGAACAGATACAAATAACAAATGTATCATAACCACTTTTGACAACGGATCTTAATGGCAAACGTCTGCCTATTATTTCGAGGAAAAATGTAAATTAAACCACTTACTAATAACTGGCGGGGGGACTTCTGCTGCATGGGATACTTCTAAATATGCCTTGGCTATTGAATCGCCGGCTGCGGACAATGCCTGGCATACATAGTTTCCAGAATCCTCTTTCTTCACCGAGTCAATCAGGAGTGTTCCATCTGATTGCACTGTGAATCGACCAACTGGTGGACCGGGGAACAGTAGCGCTTGGCTCCCTTCTTTGTACCAGTAAACAGATGGACGCCTTTAAGGACAGCAATTTAATTCGTTAATCTCCACTATAATGCAAAAATATATTCAATTCACGTACGGATTCCCTGCTGTTAGACATTCGAAACTAGCGGCACCGTTAATGGCAACGCGTTGATCTCGGGGGGTGAGCAGAAAACTGGGTCGACTATGAACACTGAGGACAGCTGATGCGGATATTGACCCAACTGCATTCTCCACCTCGCAACTGTAAACTCCTGAAAAAACATCGTCAAAAAATGCCAAAAAACACATGGTGATTTACAAAATCGTTGAGCTCATCAATTTGTCAAAACCGAAAAATAACTCTGAAGAATTCTAATCGAAATATTTGTCGATTGCAAATTATTTATGAAGCCATTTTTTTCCTAATGGAAGTCACTTTGTTTGCGTGAAGGCTGTCTGCCGTTGAAACGAAAGTCATGTTTTCGACAGTTGATGCGATCGGAAATCGATGCGGTCATATTTATCATGCAAGATGGCAAAATACCTTCGTCTGATGGAGAGACTCTCTCAATCTTCAACGATCGATCTTCGTGAATGCTGACACGAGAATCTCTAAGTGACCACCGGTCATCCTTCTTTCTCCATACGACGGTCGGTTCCGGGTCTCCCGCCACTTTACACTCAAATACGACGTTATCATCTGCTATTGCGTTGATGTCTTGCGGGGGTGAAATGAAAGAAGGCTTAACACGGACGATCAAGGCTGCGGCATGAGATTCCTTGGTCCCAACGAGATTTTCCGCAACACAGACATATTTTCCGGCATCCGACGCCTTCACTTCCGTGATGACCAGATTTCCTTCATCCATCTATGAAATTAAACACGGTGAATTTAATACTTGAATTTCATTTCCTCAATTTTTTTGAAATACCATCGTGAATCTTCCGGTTGCTTTCAATTCAACTCCATCTCTTTTCCAGTAGACTCTTGGTTCGGGAAACCCGCGCGGGGGCTGGCACTCCAACAATGCGGTATCACCTGCCGCCACTTGAATTGGATTCGAGTTGGGCTGTCGGCGAAATTCATCTCGCAGCACTGTAATAAAAGAATATTTTATTTCTTGTTTCAAGTTGCGCGATGACCATGGGTTAGACGATAGGTTGAGCAAACAAGCTTCATCAATGCCACCTTAACCACGGAAAACTTGGAAAAAACACGTATGAACAACCTGGCGCGTGCTTTATCAAAACATTAACTGGCCATGAACAAACTTAATTTCGATCACATCGACTCGGATTTTGAAAACGAATATTACACGATTTCCGAATAAAAATTAACGAAAATTCTTTTTCTGCAAAAATCCCAAGCCTGAATTATTTCTCGCTTACATGCAACCTGCAGAGATGCATTTCGGCTCCTGGCCTCCCCGAGAGTGTTTTTGGCAATGCAGTAATACACGCCAGCATCCGGTTTCCCTTTTTTATTATTGTACAACACCCGCTGGAAATGCAGTGCTCCATTTTGTTGGATTAATCTCCCTAGCTCACTTTCACTATTCTGTTGGATGTTCGCAGCTGAAGGGAGATTTAGTTGAGCGCTGTTGATGTTACTGCTAATCAACTCTCCTGAATCCTTGTACCAAAAAATCTCCGGGCTAGGATCTCCATCTGCTTTACACTGCAAAGTGGCTGGCTCATTCTTTGGCACGATGAGATCACTCGGATGCTCCAGGATCCGTGGTGGACGACCGGGACGCGGGATTGCGCTCGATGATTGACCTAAAGGGAGAGAGAATATTTTCATCAAAAGCGGGAGTAATCGGGAAGAGGCGCATGAGCCACCAAGATAATGAGTCTTCAGCGAGGAAATTCAATTAATCAGTTCCACTGCATGTTTGGACTGTCTTGTAAACGACCCATAACTCATTCTGCTTCAGTGATATAACAATAACAAACACGAAAACATCTTCGCTCTTGAAAAGCCTCCTAAATGAGGATCTGGCGAAAAGGGGTCAATACTCAAATCTAGTTTCTGAATTTTCTTCCAAGACTAACAAATATTCTCTTTCAAGCAATAATTTCGCAGCGCATGGTTTCTGTCAGGAAAATTTGTTACTCAGTTTTACGTATCCTAATGGCTCAGTTCGGCAAGTTTTTGAGGATTATTTCTATTTTCCGGTTCGATGTGTAAATCCAAACGAGAAACACTCAACTTGAGCGGCTTACATAAAAGCATTGAAAATGCACAATCCCACTTTGCAGTTTTTTTCTATACCGACAAACAGTTCGTTTGAAATGCGTCTTTGAAACACGGCAAACTGTAGGGTTTCAAGTGGCCGACGATTTTCATTTTTATTCGGTCATGCAAGGATAGATGCTTTGTGTCTTGTGTCCTGGAAAATGTCCATAAATCTTTATGGCTTGGCGAGTAAAAAATACACGAAAACATCAGTAGTATTGAGCGACCGTGGTTATGTTTGGAAATGGGAATCAATAATTTCTGTTATGATTTCTTGTATTTTTTCCATATCGACGCAATTCCCAATGAGCGTGACTCTATGTGGGAAGTGAAGATGGTTAAAAGATGCAACTTGTTCGTCGACTTATGCGATATATGTCAAGTTGTTCACTGAGATACAATAATTACTGCTGTTGTCACAAAATGTGGTGTATGTTTACAAAAATAAGTGTGGTAAACCAATTTGCCAACGATTACCATCCCTAAAAGCTGTTACGTCAAGTTGGAAAATATAGTTAAATTATTGTTTTCCACACAGCCGAAACGGTTAGACAATCTCAGACGGAAGTAGAGCACCGGAAACTGGCCGCAACTATGTCAATTTTAAAGGCTAAACGCGGTAATCAACTGCATGTCATAAATAGCTACGCTCTCCACCAGCCAAATCAGCAGGACTGTGGTCAACCTAGTTTTGAAATCAACCTTTTGAATGATGTTGACTAGAATGGCTCTCTTAAAAGCCCATCCCGAACCAAACTCTCCAGGACCGATTTGAGTTTAATGCACTTTTCCGATGCATTGCAAACCCTCTTTCTTTCTCTCTCAAAATCAGCACGCGATGATATTATGCCGCGATCGTTAAAAACTGCATTTTCCAGGCGAAATAAACATTGCGAAAAAAGTGCCCTCCTTATATCGCTGAGCAAATATGCATTCATTCAATTATGACCCGATAATTTCAATGGATTATTCAGCCTGATCACTCACCTTTTGAGTCATCCACGAGGCAGGAAAAAATAATCCAGAAGCAGAACGTCCTTTGTAGATTGCAAAGATGATTCATCATTTAAATCCAAAGTTTGAAAAACACTCATCCATTCAGCTGCAATTCCACAATCAGAAATCGGGACTGCAATTGTAATTCCATCTGATGAGATCCCGCGTTTCCGTTTGCCCGTATCATCATTGCAGCGCTGACAAGGAAAATAATCCCATCGGTGGCGGCGGCGGCGTAGACTTTGAGAAATTTGCAGTCAAAAAACTAATTACTGTAAAGTGTTCCACTAGGCCAATCGATACACGAGCAAAGAAGGCTAGTTTACCAAAAATGTCAGATTGACATGAGATACTCCGCAAAATATACACACAAGGAAAGAGTCGTCGCTTTTTCTCACAACTCGCGCTCTCACAATGCTCGATATATCACATTGGAGAGTTTCTGGCTGGATAAGATAGATAAGCAGAGACTGCTGTGCCGTTACGCACTAGGTAGCAAGGATCAGTTGACTTTCATTTTGAACAGTTGGTGAGGAGAAAAGCGAAAGAGCAGAGAGCTGATTTTACACAGAAAAATGCACGAAATTTCAGACCAGACTCGCCATACACTAAAAACAAGCCAATGTGCGAAAAGGAGAGGAGAGAGACATTGCAGGGCGATGAGAGCCGGCCGGCCTCTGCCTCTTTCTCTTGACTCTGGTCCATCTCCCTGGACTGCGGCTCTTCTAGGTCTAACATGCACCGGTCACTTGAGGCTGTGATGGAAGCAAGGCAAATGAGTTTAGAGATGAGAAGATGATGCTGCGAGCTGATGAGCAGCCGAGTGGATACCAAACTGACCGGCGAGCATAATGGGATTAGCAGACTCAAAAATACCGGTTGTATCAAGCTAGAATGCAAATACTTCAAGAATAAATAAAATACATAAATGTGTAAATTCATTGCTGGTGTTCCCGAGTAAGGATTTTTGATTTTAATTCTTAATTTTGTTCTGCTGAAGATTGAATTTATTTATGCAACGCCTCACGCGAAAAGCAGTTTGCTATACTGTAGAGAGCGAAGCGAACCGAAGCGCCAGCAAAGCGCCAGCGCTTCGCTCGAGCTGGGTACTGATTTATGTTTTCGAAAATTTTTGAACAATAAATATAAACTAAAACTGCATAAAAATGTTGATTTTGGACAACACGTCAAGTGAAGACAGGAATACCGGTACGGGTTTGCTGTTGTGTTGAAACGACATGAGTCGTAATAAAAACAACGACTTATTCCAATTTGAAATGTTGACCATGTCTGCATTGTTTGAGAAATTCAATAAATGATCAGTCGCGTAATCATGTGAATTTGTAACTCGGTGGTAATGAAGTTTCGCTTTTGGCATTGGAAAACAAGGATTAAAATGTCCGGGTATGTTCGCTCTGGACAGTTGAATCGATTACGGGACTTGATTGACGCGAGCAGATAAGGACACAAACTTCCAGTCCGGTCAAATCGCCAAAGCTCGAAAATTTGGTAGCCGGTCCAAAAGAGATATCGATTTTCATCCCGAATCAAAAATCCGCAGCTGCTCCTCGACCTGACTCAATACAAACTTCTGCAACAACATTTCACGTTCGGCCATCAGCGCCCAGTTTGAGCTTGATTCGTTCCATTCGGGAGACATTTGATTTCCCCCTTCAACAAGGGCTTAACAATAATGGAAAAAAGCCAAATTTGACGGAAGCCGGCTATTTTACGGCAACAAGCTTCAAGTAGGCGTGTTATTTTTACGAGATCCAGATGGATTCCGGATCTGTAAAGCCCTCCAAAAACACTCCATCAACAAAAGCAATCTCGATTGACCTATAAAGAAAATTGCGACATCTGCGTTCTCCACTGGACTTGATTTTGCAAAAACACACTGCCCACTGAAAATAACAACATCCAAATCAATGGAACATGAAAAACTGATTGATTTGCGGCAGCTTTAATAGAATTAAATATCTGCTCAAAATCATAAAACAGGACAATGTGCTCGCAATCAGAGCTTCATTAGTTCCCTGGTAATATAGGCACTAAATATTATTTTCTAAATTGTTTGTTGAGGTTCTGGTAATTGTGATGATGTTCATGAAGTGAATATAGAGAGTATGAAAACTGTTGGCGCCGTCAGGAGACGTATTCTATAATGTAAAATTACGATCAGGCTGGAACGTGTGTCACTTTGAAATGTCCGAATTTCTACTTCCCTGCAGTGATTTAGAATTCCGTCCTCTGTAATTATGTCTGCAAATTTCGTGACACATTTTCGTGAGGTGTTCATTCGTTGCAATAAATTACATGCCGTAGTTAATCAGAATCAAATTTTACCATTTAACTCTGCAAGGTATTCAAAAAACGGAGAAGTAATAGCGGCTTCGGTTCTTCTTTATTTGAGCTCGTGCATCTAGATGCAACTAATTAAATCAAACATCAAAGCATAATCATATTCTGCCAACTAGCCGGACAAAAAGATGGATGGTCAGTTCGTGTTTTGGACGGAAATCAATGAAAGTAATGGAAACCAATCACCCGGTGCGGTCAGTTTGGGCCGTTCTTTTTCTCCGGGATTAATCAATTTTGTCCATTCTATCTACCCCATTCTCCACTATTTCTCACACTAAAGTAAACGATTCAGCCAATATCAGAGTGAGAGTTTAAATTTATGGGGGCAAAGCCATTCGCTTGAATCGTCAGTGACCCAGCAGCTGATATAGCGCATTTAATCGAGCAGTAGGTTACCAGCCAACTGCGATAAATTGATCCAATGTCTGGACGTCATGTAGAGTCTTCAAAAAAGCGCCGAAAACAAGTTTTAGTGAAGCTGTGATGGTCACACAGAAGGATGTTTTACCGGCATCGTTTATCTTTCACGGTAGTAATCTTATTAGATCTCCGGCTTCGAGGCCGGAAATCACTCACCAATCCTGGTCACGCTTGGCGGAAGCTTAGCCCACTTTTGAGGGAGCAAATGTGTGTGAGCAAGCAAGCCAGCTGTTTAGCAAATCTCATCATATGTGTGAAGATGGTTTTGATGAATAATTCACCTCATTTCATGTCAAGTCGATGGTAATCGGTCTGATAAAAGGAAACTCGATATTTACAAAGAGAAAAGTGAGAGGTTTGGTAAATACAATTGTTTTCTCCCCAAGATTGGTAAATGGAGTAGGGCAAGAGTGGCTTAAAAGAGGCGAAGAAAAACTCGGCGAGGAAGAGGTCAAGCTGAGGAGAGTTCTTTGGATATTTCCGAAACTTTAAACAAAGCGTTCGAAGTAACAGAAGTCCCCACCATTTCAACGCCACTTTGTGGACATCTAAATGTGGTGTAACAAATTTGTGGAATTCGGGTGAAACTGACTCCCACAACTCCAGCAACCAACTAGGAAGCAGTGACAAGAACGTTCATTCTATATTGGGCGCTCTAGTACAGAATACAAAGAACTATTGAGGTTCAAATGACTTTCAACAGCGCCATCTGCAGCCTTGCACCATAGGTGGCGCAGCATGCCTGTTTGTTTGTGATTCCG
>JAQIWT010001523.1:0-10473 GCA_034696485.1 Isohypsibius dastychi | reverse complement strand
CGGCTCAGTGAAGTCACGTGCACATGTTAATCTACGGCGTCCCATAAGTGTCCCTCTTGCAGGTCTTTTCTGGTAGTCTATTTTCACTATGAATCAAGTGACCTTCGACATTGATTGAGTAGGCACGCGTGTAGTTCGGGTCGGAAATGGCCAATGGTCAACTGTCAGATCATCGAGACCGGTAGGCGGTCTTTAAGTGCAACCCATAAATACCTGGCGCTGTCCCAAACAATTTTCATTCACGGAAATATTCTTTTACGTACAAGTGAAGCGTTCTGCTGAAACTGATCTCATACTATTTTCGCAAGGAACTAAGTCAAAATGCCGATGGACCGTGCTATTCCCACTTTGAGCGCCAAAGAAAATCGGAAGGTAATTAATTCAGTATCAAATTTATCTAGCTGTGAAAATATCACGAACTGGTTGACCAAATGTTAATAATCCAATATTAACAAATCTGTCTGCATTTTCAGAGCAGCAAACCGGCAATGGAACGAAGACGACGTCAGCGGATTAATCAGAGTTTAGCTGATCTGAAAACCATCATACTAAAATCGATGAAGGCTTCCGACGTAAGAAAAGCTGAAAAAACTAATCTAGAATAATGTTGACAGATTCTCCTATTTTTATAGTGCCCTCGCCATGCCAGTAAACTGGAAAAGGCTGACATTCTTGAGCTGACAGTTCGCCACCTCCAATCTGTTCAGAAAACCCTCGACTCGAAAAAGTCAACCGAACTCGACGGATTTCGATCTGGATACGCCGCTTGTGCCAGTGAGGTCTCCCAGTATCTGAAGATCAACGCCGAAACAAATTCCAGTGCCGTCCAGAAGCTCGCCAGTCATTTGACTAGGCTAACCTCTCCGAATGTTTCGGCAGCTCCTCAATTCACGAACCTAACATTTCATCCAAGACACTCTTCACAACTAGCTGCATTATTATCTCCGTTCAGTTTGAAAAGCCATCCATGCAGTTCCAGATCCCCTTCCGACGAATACATGTGCACTTGGACTCAAAAAGAATCCAGTCCAGGACAGGATGAGACCACCTCACCGGTACCACAAAGGATGGAACCAAGCATTAACGCGCCCTTAGATTATTCAGTTCATTATTTTTCCAGTAACTGCAGTTCTCGCTCATCCCACTCTCCTGATAGCTCTAATTCCTTATGCAGTGATTCAGAAAACGTGTGGCGGCCATGGTGACTTCTCAATAAAATATGAACCACAATACATACATAACAGCCGGTTTTGCATCACACGTCCAAAAACTTTCAATTTCTTGAGATTCGTGGAAAATAAACTCTATGTCTCACCTGAAAAATAGTTCCGGAACCATTCACAAATTTAAAGGTTCTGTACTGGATTACAAGAAAAGTTTTGAACATTCTTTCGTTGCACTTACAAGAGAAACGCGACACCGGACACCGGATGGTCAGCTTCGCCGCCATTAAAATCTTTAAACTTGCTAAAGCTATTGTCTGTTTATTCAGAAATATGCTTTGAGCAAGTGCATGGTTATTGTATTTGGATATCAGTTCTATTGAGGTTGATCCGAGCATGACGCCTTATGAGTTGCTTTTAAACGAAACATGCCGTATTATCACTGGCTTTAAAAGCTTGAATAACTTTAAGGTATTAATAAAGAAAGATGGTACATTCCTGGCTGAATCCGGATTATTCAAAAGGTTCGAACTCTTCTCGATTTACCCGAACAATTTGATCGGTAGTCGAAAGAACTGATCGAACTACTGAATAAATGCTACACATTCCCGCCATTGAAAGAAATGCAATATCAAGACAAAAATGATGAATTAATACTCGGGAATGACGTGTTTATGGCTAGGGATGGTCAAAAGAAGCCGACCTCTATTGTTTTGCGTGGCTTTTAATTTGGGTATGATGGTTTGACGGGCAATAAAACCGTCGCGGAAAAATATTCGGATAGCAAATGCCTTATAAGTGCTAGTGAACCTCTTTGTTCAATTAGAATAAAAGGTCACTCTGGCGGAAGATATTTTATGGCTGTTGTTCATCGGCCCTCTTTAGAAAAACATATTTGTACAGCTATTTTGGTTTGATCAACCAGACAATAATTCGGGTTGTTCGTGAAATAAGATCAGGAAAGTTTCTTGTGCGCAAAATCAAGGCTGCTGATTAAATAATGGTTCGTATACGTTATTTTAACAAATGAACTTGGTGGCGAAAATTAACTAGAATTTGCACCTGGCTGCACCTTCCTCTCTTCAGGTATGCTATCTGACCGATCCATTGGAAGCAAATCAATTTTGGTGATCTCTGAATCAGATTTGTTTGAAGGGATAATGATGGGCCGAAATTGGCTCTAATTTTCGTATTTCTTTGGCAAACATTGGACAAAGGAGAAGAACGGCAAAAGAAGCCGCTAAAAGATATCACACGACGTTCACCTGAAAGCATTCGCTTTACCCGAGACCACTGGATATTTCAAAGAGAGCCCTGACTGTTTTTCGGAGTTGTGAGAACGGAGCTCTGAGGAACAATATCCAACTACCAGAAAATTAATAAGCGTGATAGGCAAAAGGTCAAACAGGTATTTCTGAATCGATTATTCAGGTTATTTAATCAACTGTACAAACTATGCATGACATTTTAGACCCCCAACTTCCTTTCCATTCATAGAAATTTGGCGCGTGACGCTGAATTCCACTCATCTATCGCGCGTGCGGCCATTTCTGTGGACATTCTGGAAAGGGAAGCACCATCTTTCAAAAGAAATAAATAATCAAAACTGCCACCCAGGTCCTGAACTGACCATCCCCAAATCATCTTGTCAAATAAATCCAACATGACTAAAATTGTTCCTTCGAAGTGTAAATCCAGAAACGGATGGACACAAATATATTCTCCCAGCCATACAAAACATTACCGATTATTTTTTTGGTCAAGAGTAGACTGATAAATTATATGCTACAAGTAATTTTTGGTCACGGAAAAATTTAAATGGAGTTGGTTTTGAAAGCGATTAACTCTCTTTGTGCCAAAGGCAAGTGTTTATTTCAGGTCGATTTCTCAAGATAAGTATGATCTGATTTGACAGTTTTGTCAGAGGAAAGAAAACCATTCAACAGCAGCTAATGGGAGCAATTACAAGATCTCTGATTTCTACCGTAGATATCCCTGGAAGAATAATGTGTGAGAAGAAAATCTATTTTTCGCGAATATTTTTCCTCCTTGTTCTTCACCAGAAAACGAGTGGCTCAAGCAAGTTTGTACAGAAACTATTAATCTATATTTCTGACGCTCGCAAGTCAAATAATTTGAAACTGCTTCTCAAACACAGAAAACTAAACACACTCCAGACACGGGTTGAACTTGGGAGTCCGCATTTTATCCAATTTATCTAATTTTTAAGGCGAGATTTAAATTACCAACATGCTATTTAACAACCTCTTTTGCGTACATAATCTGATTTATCTGAGTAAAATGAAGGTTCTTTCTCATGGCAATTGCGGAGTAATTTCAGACTCTTAGGATTTTGATGGTGCCATTTTCGGCAGGGTGCCGGTCAGCACCAAGCTGAACGGAACGTGGACCCTCTTATTAACGGATTCGTTCCTCCTCTAAGCAGGTAGATGTGCCTCCGTCATGCGGTGTGACGAGACACTAATCCGTAAATAACTTGCACTACACAGATGCAGAAAAATACAGTAATGTCAAACGTACATATTCCCAAACATCTGCCAAAGGTCACTTCGCTGTGGCAGTGCACGATGTTTCTACTGCACAACCCAACAAAAAATACACGGAAAATCAAAATTTAATAAATTCTAACTATGATTATAAAGCGTATTCTACAGTTTTCATTTCATGCTGTTGCAGTACTGGCAATCGCAACGACGCCACACTTAGAGCTACACTTCTTGATTCAATAAATCGACAATTATTGTCATCTTATATGATTATCTTATAAGGTGAACAACCGAGAGAAAACAAAACGGTACAGATTTTTTTCTGGGAAAAGAATTAAGATAATGTCGACATGCAGTTCAGAGTATGGTAGCTAACATTGTTTTATCTCGATCTTGTTCATAGCATTTTATATGAAGTTGTGCTTTACGAGCACTTGATTTCTGAGTTCAATGTGATAAACCATACATTTCTTTGCAAGCTAGAAATAGCAAATCTTTGTACACTCTACAAGCGTCCTCGAAAAATGTCAAAAACTCTTCATGAAATCAGTCAATTAATAAGAAGCACCTCTTCTACGTGCTAACAATCGATGAAATGAAACAGCAGCTTTCGCCATTACAAAGACGATATGAAACAATGGTTAGAGTAAGAGCATTGACAAATCAAAGTGAAGCTCTTGAGATTCTTTCACACGATAAAAAGACAAATAACCACATGATTTCTGTCATAGAAAAGAAACTAGCTAGCTGGTTCAGGTGGGACGCGCGCCACCACAAGGCACCGTATGTCCACTAATACATCCAGAGAAACCTTTGAGAAAGGTGAGGCGCATTATCGAACTGGTCAACATTCCGGCTTCCGACATTTGGTTATCAAGTGGTCGTGAAAGCTCACTGAAAGGCCACTTGAGAATGAAAGAGATATTTGTCTGCGAATACTCCATTCTGCGAAAAATGGTTCTGGATATTGGTAGCGAAGTTGCTTCTTTGGAATAATGTATTAGCGCCCTATAGGCTCTAATCTGAACAAGAATGTCTCGACTAAAGTAGTCCAGCTCACCTCAAGTCTCGAGTGGGACGCATTTATTGATGATGCGGCTGGACAAGTGTTTTCACTAGATCTTACAATGTTTAGTCCTCAAAAAACTGCCGAAACATCTGCTCCCGAAATTGCCACTTCTAATGCAACCACGGTTTTTTCACGATTTTGGGCAAGAGACTGACTGCAACGGAAATCACTCAGCTTCGGAAGCTGATTTGGGAGAAGGTTCAGTCAGAAGAACATTGATTGCCAAACTAGAGATCAGTCCTACTGAACATGCCGGAAAAGGGCAGGTGGCGCCACTACAGTGGGCGAAAGTTAAAGAAACCAAATTCAAATTCAACAGTGGTCGATAACTTGTGAGCTATTTCTCGAAGGTGTCCTTCATCCTGTCCATACTCTGAAAGACCTAGGTGTACATGGAATCATAGAAAGTCTTCTGTAGACATTTTGAAGAGGGTGGTCAACCTGAGATACGCTATAGCTAGCTAGCAAAAGGTCACAGCATAGCTTGGCGTATCGCACCACAAAACTCTCGAAATAAAAAAATCTGTTTGAATATTTAGAAATCAATCCTCTCGTTCAAAAACGGGTTCAACTCTTATCGATATTCAATTCCAAATTCAAGTCGGTGGAGTCAATTTGTCAGTCGTAAAGTGAAATCAGCTGATCGTACATGCTAGGCCCTCCATACAAGTGTATGGTTACCCCGTCTGACGTATTGAGTACATTTTCTCCAATTGGAGAATTGCAAGAATTGCAATTCTTGGAAGCTCCTACAAATTCTTACCTGTGCTTTAGTTCTCGACTTCGCTTTTCCATTCCAACTTCCATGCATTCCAGTTCACGTATCTCATGAAAGAACGATTCATGTAGTGATTCCCGTGTTCCAGAGTGCATACAATATCATTAAAATGGTCGCATTGAAGTTCGTGATTTTGCTGAGTGCAATCTTGGTGGCAAGTTCCTACATAATTAATTTGTGGATAACAAATAAATCGTACCTCATCGACCACGAAACTCTCGAACGGATTGGAGCGAAATATAAAGGTAAATTTTCGGAAATGATCGTGACGCCAAAGAGAGCAACGGCTCGCAAGCCAGGATGTTATCGCGATGAGGCATTGACCGGTTCGTTTTACAGGAACTGAAATCGAAGATTCGTTTGATAATCTGGTTCAAGATCTTCGGAAACAATATGGCCATCATATAAGAGAGAATGCTCAAAAATCAGATTTCTTCCTAGTTTCTGCTGGTGGATGGATGGGACAAGTTTGTGCTCTACATGTTTCACTGACGGAGTATGTTCTTATTTTCAACACCGTGCAAGAAACTAAAGGCCACTCTGGTACGTATTCTCCGAAGATGTCGGCAATATTCAGCTTTCGATGTATTGTACCATGTGTTTCACCACAACTTGTTGTTGCAGGGGTTTATTGGGTTAATATAACCGATTACGTCATTTCCGGTTGGATGGAACAGTGGAAAGCTGGCTCTTTCAGAACTGAGAACTTCACATCAGGTATGCACCAGGCATTTTATTTCTTTTAGTTTGCGAAATCGTTATACGTCAGGGTTTCTGAGTGTGCACAAAAATCCGCTAGGTCGTAGAAGTTACTGGCTTTACCTTTACAGTACTGACCATTTCCGGAACACCAGGAAATTCTTTTTCAAATTTCGTGTTTCAGATGTTTTCTCATGTGTTTTTCAGCCTGATGCATTTTTTGCAGGTGTAACCGTCTTTCATCCATGGTATACCAGCGCCGGAGTTCATTTTGGCGCAGGATCCTGGTTCCTGGAGTATGGGCGTGGATTTATTCCATCAGGTATTCGTACTGTTCAAAATAATTAACCGATAGCAAAAATTAATCCTTTGTCTATTGTCTAGCCATGTTTTTCGCATCAGCTGATGTGTTTTCATCGACACATGACTTCGGCTCGTGGTACAAAGTGGTCAAAGCTTTCGCCACCGGAACTGCCTACGAACTTTATTTCACTACCTCTGAATTTCTCGGGTTATCCTTTTCGTAAGGAGAAAAATATCGCGAAGCAATACGACGAACACCTGGAGCTCAAGTTGCCTATTCTTTATTCTGTGATACAGTACGTTAACAAAACATTTCCAACTCGAATTCAGCGCCTGGACAGACAGGGAAGAATTCAGATAACTTACTTTTACACCAGACACGAAATGAAATATTCACGTTCCTCGTCAATACCGGGACAAACTTGTAATAATCAGGAGTAGACCCATGTTTGAGTTGTTGTTTTGGGGAATGTAGATAAATCGGTCAATAAATTTCCAGGTCCGAAGCCCAGTTCATCCTCGGTAATTCTGGTGAAGATGTGGTTCCACGTTGTTCACCATATCGAGTAAATTCTTAATAACTTCTTCCTTATTCGAACCAACACGTTGGTTCATGGCGTCGATGCGTCTGCTGGTTTCGATATCGATTTTGCCCACAATGTTGTCACGCGATCCCAAATGCTGATTCTCATATTCCTTGAACTGCCTCTCACGATCTTCCCGATATTTCTCGATTTCAGCCTGGGCTTCCTCCTTGGCTTGCTTCAGTCGACGGGCTTTGCGTTTTCGGGCCTCTGCTACCTTGTCAGCAGCTTTTTTTTCCGCAGCCAGCAACTGCTGAATTCCTTGAGTTTGTGTTGCCATCTAGCCAAGACGAGAGATTATGATTACGAACAAAAATGCAAGATACCATCCACCTACCTTCAAACAGATCTGTCCGTCGCACAGCAAATCCACAGAAGAGCTTAGAAGCGAGATGAAAGTACAGAAAGATTTATTTTGCTCACGAGATGTCAAACTGGGTGGTGGGTGGTCACAACGCGTCGGATGTCTGCTCCAAGGGGTTCAGAAATGGCATGCAGCTGCAAGGCGAGTATGAGCTAGCAAATTAATCCTTCTAAGGGGTACACATGAAGATCTTGGGGCCTCGGTAGGCTGTGAAATGAAAGTTGTGACCGGGGATTATTTACGGACCAGACTTTTCGAGCTCGTGGAAGGGCAAAACATATCACCTGTTTCCATGCCCAAACAAAAAAGCTGGATACGACGTCTTCGAAAATCAAGTCAGCAAAATGTGGCACCAAAATTCCACATTTCAGTCTTACCCTAGGACCACGAAGACGCAAATATTGTCTTGTCACTTCCGGCTGAAGGAACCCTGGAACTGATACTGCTTTCTAAGTGGGTCTGTTGCCCACTTCCGCCTGGCTGACCGGCTAGGCTACCATTCCATTTAGATATACAAGAAAGAAAGCGGCTTGGGAAACAAGAAGCTGACCTTTGGACACGTGCGACGGGATTCTGGTTATTCGGACTTTTCAGACATTTTTTTACGCGTGTGAGCGAGGTCGATCTAACTCTAACCAGTGAGATATCTTACAACCCGTTCGGAATACTGAGTCTGCAAGAAGAACTTCGCAATCATCGATAAAACAACCACCAGAAAACGAAAACGCGGAGCCGCAAAAACATTTTATTAATTCAGTTATTCGGTCCGACAGAAACTTTTTCGACCGGTTCGTCGCCAACATTACAAAGAAGAAAAACATGAACAAACGAAATCGTCCTAAACCTAAGAAAACAACTGCAGAATAACTACGCAGCACTAGCTAACCCGCATATAACTTTTTTCAAAAAAGGTCAGACAGACATGTAATTAAAAGTAGAATCTGTCAGCAGCATCCTGATTTCTGAGGCTCCGGTTTTGATTCATCCAGAAGAACGACATTCCCAGCACCGGACCTGCTTCCAGATGTTGAGCCTACTCGCTTGGAAGATTCCGTTTTCTCGGCCTGCTCAAGCATTCCTGCGAAGATATTTTGTATAAAAAACAAGTAACGATAACATCCACCTCCCCACTTCTGGTAAGGTCTACAAAGAGTTCTTCCACTCCTTTGTTCTGCTTCGCGGAGGTTTGAAAATGCTTCGCTCCGACACTTGCAGCGTATCTGAGGAAAATGCGTCATCAAGCCAAAGTATTTCAGCTGAAGGATAAGGAATAAACCAACTCGTCAGCGGAAGCGGCTGGCACGTTTCTCTGTTTTTCCAAATCCAACTTATTTCCTACTATCACAAGGGTGCACTCCTGGCCCAACATTTTCCGTAATTCCTTCACCCAATTTTTAACCTGCAGAAACAGCATTATCATATAGAAGAGAAGCAAGCTGGTAGTTCACGCTGAAGTCGTACTTTCTGGAACGAATCCTCATCTGTGATATCGTATACAAGGACAGCACCGTGGCTGTCACGGTAATATATGGGTCCCAAAGCATGAAAGCGTTCCTGCCCAGCAGTATCCTGTGAACAAAGAAAGAAATACCAGTCTTGGACAGCCCAGGGCTCCAATCAAAAGTTTTACCCATATGGAAAGATTCACTCGCTTGCCACCGATATTCAGCTTTTTGGTGAGGTAAGAAGCCTGTTGCGATTCGGTCAGTAAAGTACGAAATCATATAGAATTCATATATCATAATACGTACTGGAATCTCAGGCCCAGAGTTTTGTAAATACTACGTACTTGCAATGTCGATTCGTGCCGTTCGTTGAATTTATTTTCCACATAACGAAGAACGAGTGAAGTCTTTCCTACACATCCTTCGCCCAACAAAACAACTTTGAAATCACAGGTTCCACGTGAAACACCTTCCATGGGGGCAGTCATTGTAGAAATACTTCAGAAATTATGAAGTTATGGTTCTGTGATTTATCACTGTTCCAGAACAGTATCAAACGATGAATCAAGGTGAAGGATCAGATGCAATTATTTCGGAAGGCACCCCTGCAAAGAATTCATAAATTGACAGGTCGACCATGAATGACAGAATTACGATACGAATTTCAGCAACAATCGAGCACGTTTGTGTGATAAGGGACAAACAAGAACAGAACTGTCAGCATTTTAGCCAAATTCACAGAAAAATTCCAGTAATGTTGAAACACGTGTATCTGAGTGAAGATCAGGATATTGTATTTCAATCCAAGTTGATTTCATGGATATCACAGCATTTTCCCGTCGAGCTCACTCACCATTTAAAAAAAATCAGCTGATATCCCACTGGTCGCCAGTCTAGCTAGCCACCGCGTTCGTACTCGTAGGGTCCACACTGGAAACTGGATTTGATACCAACGGTACAAATAAAACAAGATCAGAATAAAAACGGGAAATCCAAACAATCAGATCATGCAGCAACTCAGGAAAGTCTCCAAGAAAATCCGTGTTGACAACGAAACGAACGACTCCGATCCGATGTGATGTGGTTTTGTTTTCGAGGCGGTGCCGAAATCCCTGTACTGTACTGTTGGTTTGCAATTGGTTGGGGGTGCTTTGTTTACAGCACGCCCTCGTGAATCGTATTTAGTGGAGTGGAGATGATTAGTAAGAGAACTATCTCATTCAAAAATCGATAAATAAAAGCCATTTCCATTGTTACCACAAAAGTCGCTTGTTTCTCACTGAAAGCCGTTCATGCTTTAGAATACTCCCTCCATATTTGCAGTTCGGAACTGCGTGGAATGGGAAGCCATCGAAGGACGTTGACGTCGAAAACAAAAGTCTGCTCTGCTCGAGGAAATATTTGTTTCCCTCTGTCGCTATTTTGTTTTTCTGGAGTCTCCATGCAAACGATTACGACGCGTCTACCTTGAAGATTATTTGGCAGCTAATCGATATCACAGACGACGGCTAAAATTTATATCGTGACGCTAGATCTGATCACTTATCGCGGTATGATTATT